>JARQOC010000004.1:177950344-178159842 GCA_033576535.1 Allobates femoralis
CATGCCTGTTTCGCTGTAACGAAATCCCGCATCGCTGATTGTTCGCGGCTGGCTGGGCGCAACCAATCAGCGACGTGGGTTAGAGAGATAGTGTGACGTGAGTGCAAGGTGAGTGTGGGGCTAAGTGTGACGTGAGTGCAGGACAGAGTTTGACGTGAGTGCAGGGTAAGTGTGAGTGGTGGGTGAGTGTAGGGTGTGTGGGTGTAAGTGGTCTGCAGTACCTGACTCCTGGTGCTGTGTGCGTTTAGCTTAAGGACCTCTGGTGATGTCACAGTC
This sequence comes from Allobates femoralis, assembly GCA_033576535.1. Taxonomy (NCBI): domain Eukaryota; kingdom Metazoa; phylum Chordata; class Amphibia; order Anura; family Aromobatidae; genus Allobates; species Allobates femoralis. Next base: position 177,950,621 of record JARQOC010000004.1, read on the forward strand.
ATGTGACCTTGCTCCGGCCATGATTGTGACATCAGAGGTCCTGTAAGTATAGAGCCCCCGTCACACATAACAACGCACCAGCGATACCGATAACGATACGACCTGGCCGGGATCGCTGATGCGTTATTTTCACATTGCTGCTCATTTCAAATAGTGGGATGGGAAAGCCGACAGTGAAGTCAGCTTTCCTGCTCGCTATGTGAGTGTAGTGCTGTCGTCTCTGTCACGGCAATCCCGCGTAGCTGATGTGTTTACAGTGCGTTTTTTGTAACAAAATATTTGCTGGTACGCATTTCTGATTAATTTCCCCTATGCACATGGGTGCAGCAAGGCTCTCTGCCGCCTGAGCCTAGGTGAGGACCAGGGTGGGGGTTGCTGTCGGCGGCCGCGCGAAGGGGGGGTTGCTGACGGCGGCTGCTGGCGGGGGGGTGCTGTCGGTAGCCGCCGCTGGTGATTTTACCTTATGCAGCTGGCGTATGTCACACAGGAAGTGCATGGTGCAGGCTCCGCCCCCTTCTGCTCTGCCGCTCCCCCTAAAGGCTCATATTGACCATTGGACAGTGCAACTCTGCCTATGCATGGCACATGGGGCGCCGAAACGCGTAGGAGGAAGGAGGATTAAAAAGATAAAACCTACTGATGACTTTGTGACTTTTTGGGTGAGTTTCTACATTGGAGCAGCGCGGACCGTGTCACACCTGTACTCCCATCATCTCCTTGAATTTCACTACTGGTCAGTAGTTGGTGGAGGTCCTGCAGCAGCTGAAAGATTCTTCTCAAACGCCTTCAAACCAGTTGTGGGGTCCACAACTGAACCAGGTGAGTGGCTCCTCAGCATCACTCTTTCTAGTGTCACTAGTGATAGGGCACTCTTGTCCCCCACCCTCTTATTTTTGAAGTATGCATGGCACATGTCCCCTATGCATGGCACACATCCCCTCTGCGTGGCACACGTCCCCTGTGCAAAGGGCACACGTCCCCTGTGCGTGGCACACGTCCCCTGTGCATGGCACACATCCCCTATGCATGGCACACATCCCCTATGCAGGGCACACATCCCCTGTGCATGGCACACGTCCCCTGTGCGTGGCACACATCCCCTATGAGTGGCACATGTCCCCTGTGCATGGCACATGTCCCCTGTGTGTGGCACACGTCCCCTATGCATGGCACATGTCCCCTTCCCCTAAGCATGGCACACGTTCCCTATGCAGGGCACATGTCATCTATGCGTGGCACACATCCCCTATGCAGGGCACACATCCCCTATGCAGGGCACACGTCCCCTATTCATGGCACAGGTCTCCTATGCGTGGCACACGTCCCCTATGCAGGGCACACGTCCCCAATGCAGGTCACACGTCACCTATGTGTGCCACACATCCCCTATGTGTGGCATATGTCCACTATGCAGGGCACACGTCCCCTGTGCGTGGCACACGTCCCCTGTGCGTGGCACATGTCCCCTATGCAGGGCACACGTCCCTGTGTATTTGAAATATGGTGCCATGGCGCGCGCCATGGCTCCATATTTCAAATACACTGTACTCAGTGTATTTGAAATATGGCGCGATGGCGAGCGCCACTATCCTGATTGGTCAGCGCTGAACGCGGCGACCAATCAGAGGAGCGGCATTCAAACCGCGGCGATCAATCAGAAGAGTACTGTGGCTTGGCGCGTGGTTTGAATGCCGCGAAGGGCACCACCGCTGCGAGCAGCCGGGAGATGACCGGCTGACGCCGGTCATCTTCTCGCTGGCTCGCCGCTGACCGGAGCTCAGCCATGGCTACTGCTGCACAGAGGTCAGCGGCTTGCCGGTCATCTCCCGGCTGGCGAGCCGCGGACCTCTGTGCCACAGGTAGCTGCGGCTGAGCTCCGGTCAGCGGCTCGCCAGCCGGGAGCTGACTGGCTGACACCGGTCATCTCCCGGCTGGCTCGCGTGCGCTGCGGCCACCGTCGGCCGGACCCGTGTATCCCAGCGACAGCGGCGCTAATGCGCCCCTGTCGCCGGACTGTAAATTGGTGTGAAATTCAAACTTTGAATTTGCACGCCTATTTGCATAGTCTGCGCTCTGTCTGGCGCGCGATTTCCGTGACAGACATACAACATTAGACGATTATATAGTAGATGGGGAAGAAAACATCAATGCACCAGAGTCCAAGAAATTATCTTATGAAAATGCTGACTCTGTGTAGAAAGTGACACTTATCTCATCCTGAGATCAATTCTTGCATTTCTTAAAAGATGCCAGCAAGTATTAAAGTTAATGAAATTGGGGTGTATAAATCAAAAGCAGAGTCCATTTAGCACATCCTGAAACATAATGAGGATTATATTTTAAAAAAATATGCATGATTACTGTCATGCTGAAAATAAAAACACTGAGGCCTTGTTCACACATACCATCAGTTTTTGCCTTAAATCCGTTTTCAGCGACATTTTGGACTGTTTTTTTTCAAAGTCCAAAAACGCATATGCGTTAACGCATGGTGCACTTAAGTGTCAATGCGTTCTTTAACAACACATGCATTTTTGTTCAGCATCCCAAAAAACACTGCATGCAGCGTTTTTGGGTGCTATAAATAAACGCATTCGTTTTTTAAACGTGCATGCATTAACGCATGCGTTTTTGCATGTGTTTTTGGAGAGAAAATGAGTCCCAAAAGTTCCAAAAAAAGTGCAGAACCTCAGGGGACACTATTGGCACCCTTAGAAAAACTGATCTGTTTTTCTAAGGGCTTAAAAAACGGATTGGTATGTGTGAACAAGGCCTCATTCCTGAGACACTTCCAGCTAAAAAGTCTATATATTTATAATAAAGTATGCCTATTGTGTTTCTGTATGTATGTGCTGTGTTTATACATGTGTGTATGCATACATGTGTCTGTATGTATATGCTTTGTGTAAACATTTGCCTGTACATATGTGCTCTATGTATACAGGGTGGGCAATTTATATGGATACTCCAAAATAAAATGTGAATGGTTTCGTTATATCAACTTCCTGTTTGTGGTATATGGGAGGGGGAAAACTTTTCCAGATGGATGGTGACCATGGAGGCCATTTTGAAGTCGGCAATTTTGGATCCAACTTTATTTTTTTCAATAGAAAAAGGGTGATGTGACACATCAATCTTATTGAGAATTTCATAAGTAAAACAATGGTGTCCTTGGTTTTAATGTATCTTTATTCTTTCATGAGTTATTTTCAAGTTTCTCTTTGTTTACAGCCATTGACATGTCGCAGAGGTTAACACATGAGGAGTGGATAGAAATTGTGTTGATCTCTGGTGAATGCAGTACCTGGGTCATTGCAGCAGATTTCAATGCAAGACACCCTATGAGACCACCCATTTCCCATGCTACAGTTAGCAAACTGCTCGCCAAAGTTCGTGAAACAGGTTCAGTGTTGGAATTGCCAAAATGTGGACGCAAGAAAACTGTCACTGATGAAGAAACATTAGTGCCTGTCCTAGCTTCATGCAGCAAGAGCCCACAGCGTAGCACTCGCCGCATGTCACTGGAGAGTGGCATAAGTCGAACATCCCTTCGGCAGATATTAGCCACTCACAAATGGCACCCTTACAAAACCCAGCTGCTGTAGCATCTCAACGAGGATGACCCAGATCGGCGCACTGAGTTTGCAGAACGAGCAAAACAAAAATTGGAACAGGACCCACAGTTTACACAGAACATTATGTTCAGTGATGAGGCAAACATTTTTGTGAATGGTGAAGTTAACAAACAAAACCACTGCTATTGGTCTGACACTAACCCACAGTGGATAGATCCTTCCAAGACTGTTGGATCACAAAAATTGATGGTATGGTGTGTGGTATATGGGGTACAAAGATAGTGGGGCCATTCTTCATCAATGGAAACCTGAAAGTCACTGGATATCTGAAATTGCTACATGATGATGTGTTCCCTCTTTGTACACTGAAGATGGCACGTTACCTGAGTTTTTCCAACAAGAGGGTGCACCACCACATTATGGGTGTAAGGTCTGAGTATTCCTACATGAACAGTTTCCTGGAAAGTGGATTGGTCATCGTGGGCAAGTTGAATGGCCACCAAGGTCTCCTGATCTAACCCCCTTAGACTTTTATCTTTGGGGTCATCTGAAGGCAATTGTCTATGCTGTGAAGATACAAGATGTGCCTCATCTGAAACAACGGATACAGGAAGCCTGTGTTGAAGACGTTCCATGAACACTTTAATCAATTTCACCTCACCATTAACTTAACACTCAACTACTCCTGCACTGAAATCAGCTTTCTGGACACCATCATTAAGCTACAGAACAATGAAATAGAGACATCCTTGTACCAGAAGCCAATTGACTGTCCAACATATCTCCGATGGGACAGTTTTCATCCAAAACACATAAAAAACTCTATTGTGTACAGCCAGGCCATCAGATACACCCGGATATGTTCCAACCCTACGGACAGAGACAATCACCTTGAGGACCTCAGAAAGACCTTTTTCAACCAGGGCTACCATCCAAGAACAATCGAGAACCAGATTACAAGAGCCACCAGAATATCAAGGAATCATCTCCTACATTACAAAACTAAAGAAGAAAACAACAGAGTTCCGCTCGTTGTCACCTACAATCCAAGTCTGGAGGTGCTAAGAGGAGCTGCACGGAAACTGCAACCACTCCTGCAAAAAGATGCTCAACTAAAATCAATATTTCCGGATCCACCCCTCTTGTGTTTTAGACAACCTTCGAATCTAAAAAACATCATTGTCAGAAGCTCCCTGTCCTCTCTAGCAACAACAAGAACCTTTCCCTGCAACCAGAACAGGTGCAAAACCTGTCCATCTATAATGACAACGGACAAGATAAGGATTCCTGGGACAGATCAGGACTACAAGATCCCAGGTAACTTCAGTTGTATCACAAGCAATGTGGTGTATTTAGTTATATGTACCAAATGCCCAACAGCTGGAATGTACATAGGTGAGATCGGATTACAATTCAGAACAAGAATGAATTCTCATCGCCACTCAATAAAAGAAAAGTCTATGGATCTACCTGCAGCGAACCATTTTTGCAGCTCTGACCACAACACTGAATCCGATATGAGGCTGCTCATTTTAACACTAGAAGTCCCAGAGAGGGGTCATTTAATATTTCTACCTTTGGAACCCAGAGACGGGTCGAATGACCTGAAGGATTTTAGGCCACATTTACAAATGAAAGGATGCAAATTGGAGCCATCAGAGTTGTCGGTTTGGACTAAGGGTCATTTGAACCTCTTTCGGGACTTCAGGGGGGAGCTCGAAATTTCTGGGACTTCTTGTGTTAAAAAGCAACTTCAAATCTCAGAGAGAGAGAAGAATTTGGGAATACAAATTGATAACGACCTTTGACACATTCAAAACAGGACTAAATGCTTCACATGGATTCATGGGATTTTATGTAAAATGAATGGACATTTGGGGATAGCAGATTCATGCAATTTTATATAAAATGAAAGTGCATTTGGAGACATCTTGCAACACACTGAAATTATAGGACTATGAACTCTTGACACTTCTGTGAACTGTCTCACTTAGAACTCTGCTCTCCACAACTTCTAAGTATTTTCAGGTCTCCATGGGTTGCTAACCATTTAACTAATACTATTAGTTCTGCTTATCTTAGAAATCTGGTTCCTCTGTACCTGCTCCTCCACCCCTCCCTAACCCTACTCTGCTTTGTGTCACCTGTCATATCCACCAGAGCATATAACACTGTTTTTCTTTTTTTTCTTTTTTTTCTTACATTTGATTATGTATATATGTATGTGTCATCAGTTTAACCAGCTAATATTATTTTTCACTAAGTGGCAGAATTGCTTTCTAATTCCTTATTTATATTAGCTGGTGTCATGGCTTTCCATGGCTTTTTGCACATCTCTTTCTTCATGGATTCAATACTTTTTCCCTGGGTCATTTCTCATTAACACACATAAATAAATGTATTGACATCTATGGTTTGATTTATTTGCCTGTGTGTATTGGATGGGTTGGTACCGACATCTGGTGATAAATTCATATCAATAACACCTTTAGAAGTATACTGTATTTCCTTAGAAAATTGGTGATATGTTAAAAACTTATTTCACACACTTTATATTATCAATATGAGCTTAGAGTGCAGACTCAGCTTTAATTTTAAGGTATTCACGATACTATATGGGGACAGCATGATATATTAGTAATCGGTTTGTCCCCATGATTCTTCATTATCCTGTGCAAAAAGGCCAGTCAACAAGATGTGAGTGACTTGAATGTTGTCGATGGTGCTTGTTTAATAGTCTTAACTCAGTCCATGTTTCACAAAATAGTAGGACAACACGGGGGAATCAGGACTTCCGAAGCTGTCCCTCAGGCTAGGGACTCTAGCTGTCCCTTATCCCAGAGATTCATCTGATGATGAAGATGTCTGGGCAAGATGTCTCTCCTCACCATCTCTGATCTAATACTCCCTCTCCCCCACGCAGGAGGGCCAGGACAGAAGTGGTAATACCCCCACACAAATAAACTAACGAGAAAACAAAGACTAAACTAACAGCAGTCAAACACAGAGGTATAAGATAAAAGATGAGCAGACAGAAACAAAGAGAAGGGAGGAAATAACCAGAGAAAGAAAGAATTTCCACAACACGCCACACAGCACTAAGTAAGCCTTCACAGCAACTGGATCACCACAGCACAAGGACGGGTTTTGCACAAGCTATAGTCAGCATGTGAAGAGAGGTTTCATCATCTTAAAAAGGAGGGGAGTGGCTGTGATAGGATTCTCAAAACATGTAATCCAGAAGCTGGCTAGCAGAGATTAACTCCTGCTAGCCCAATCAATAATAGATACACAGCTGGTCGATGCCTGAGTCTCAATAGACCCCCATGTTATTTGATGCAGACTGTGATGCATCCGATTCAGTCCACTTTTTTGAAGGCAGCCCAAAATTGGAGCAGTCTCCGATTCTGGGGACCGGAAAAAGCATCCCATCTGTGCCCACAGGGATACATGGGAGGTCAAAATGGATCCCTGGCTATCCGTTTCAAAACGGATACAAATAGATCTACAAAAACGTGATGTGAAGGAGGCCTAACTTAGAAGCACCAGAGAAACTACAGTGTGGAGTGTCAGAGTCAGTAGTGTGAACAGTGCTATTAGCCACCATGATACTTGGCGAATTATGAGCCAAAAACCTTGTTTCACCATGTCATTCATCTAAATATTTCTGTGTCATGGTGCAATATGTTAGCATTTGGGGCCCCAGTTTTAATGTTTACCCAGGGTTCCAATTTGTGTAAAACCAGCCCTGATAGGAATCCAGTCTATGCAACATCAGGGACATTGTTAAAGACTGTATATATTTTAAATAAGGCTTACAAGGTATGAAAGCTCAGAAACAACCAAGAAAAACTAAGCATTTTTGCCTTTCCCAGCTGCTTTTCATGTGTACAGATGGAGTCGTACTATGGGTTATACAATAAACATCAGCATTTTCCTAATAACAGGATACCCAGATAAGAAGTGCTGATTCTGTGGTGTCTAGCATTGTTCGATGTAACGATGATTTATGAATCTGGATGTATGCATCTTGATTACTATAAACCACTGCTACCGAATGCAACATAGAAAATAGATAAAATAGTTTGATTAGGACATTGGAGAACTATAATTTAGTTATGGCTTTGATAACACTGTTTGAATTCCATTCAGTGACTTCTACAGAAAATAACTAAAATAAACACAATGCCTATAGAAAAAGTGGGCAAAATAGCAATATCCTTATCATCTTTATGAAGTTAGGGTGATGACTCCAAGAAATAGTGTAAGAATGATAACATCAGTTAACAAAGGAGAACATGAAAGCTATGTGTGAATTGTATCCTAAATTTGAAAGCTTCACAGTATACATTTCAAGGCAAGAACATGTGTCACTTTTCTCAATTTATGTCAAGGAATTTATAGATTATTTACAACAGTGAATTATTATTATCATCCTTTCTGAGACTACATTTATATCAGGTTTCTGATCTCAAGACTTGATGAAGCTTTTATATAAATTATTTCTGCACTGCATTCAAAAATGTATTTATTATTATAGGCATAGGGAGAGGTACGTTTAGTTAGGCAAAATGTAGCGGCCATAAAACTGAAATTTAATATTATTATTATTATTATTATTTATAGAGTACCATTGATTCGATGGTGCTGTACATGAGTAAGGGTTACATACAAAACAAGTGAAAAATACAGAGAACAGACTAACGGTGACAGAGTGGTACAGGGGGGAGAGGACTACATTCTATGGGATAGTGGGGAGGGAGACAATAGGTTGGGTAAGCTCTGATAGTGGAGCGCCAGGTCTGGTGGTGATGAAGTGGCAGCTCTGGTGGCAGTAGGGTCATTCCAGGCTGTAAGCTGTTCTGATGCCAGTGGAGTATAATTTACATAGCAGTGGAGTATAACGTACATATTTTATAACATATTTGGTGCCTCTTTTGTCTATCTTTGCACCAAAAGTCAAATCAATTCCAGCTATATACAGGCATATATGTGCTACATAGTGTTCACTAATATCAGGAAAAAGTTATGGCAAATCTCTTGGTGCATCCCACTAAACCTTTTTGTGCCTACATGGCTTGCACCAATATTTGTATATGTTTTTAAACTGTAAATGTGGCAAACAACTCTTAATAATATCCCCCAACCCCAAATTTTCATTTTTAACACCTAAGTCTGGAGTGTGGAAAGTTGTACAGACGAAGCAGTAATCATTAATCTTCATTTAGACTTTAGAATCAGAAGGGGGTGAATTACTATACAAAAACTTAACTTTTGTATTTTTACATGAAGGCTTGTTTTTCCATGGTTAGGTTGTGGACTCCATTTCTTGACCTGCTCTATACACCTGTATAGGGAGATGGACAGCAATAGACACAATGAAGTAGCCTCTCAGTGTCTGCACTGCTGGTCAGAGAAGACAATAGAAGCTAAGCAGGGAAGTTTGTGTCTCCCAGATGGAAGGATATAGAGAACATGCCAAATCAGCTGAAAGTTGTGTCACAGTTGCTAAATTTAAAAGACCTGGCCACAGCCCAGAAGGGAGAGATGACGCCAAATTAAGTAAGAGAACAGACGTGGGAGCGAGAGTGCTAAATGCTCACCCCCATGCTCAAGAATCAACTAGGCTTACTGATACCTTAATCCCGTCAGGACAGTGTCTACTTCCAGAAGCATCCAGCTGGTCCAAACTTTGGGAACCAGTATCTGACGTCACCAGTCAAGATCCAGAATCCAGACTGCATTGTTAAGCCAAGAAGACAAGATGTTGTTGGTCAAGAACTCTAGTTTGTGTGGTCGGGTCCCGAATCGAGAAGACCAACTACTGTTGGCAATCCAAGTGAGCTGCTACCATGCTTCCTGCTTAGCTATGTGTTACTAAGTGATGTGAAATGGCTATTAATAACGGACTCAGTTTTTATCAGGACAGTGTGTTAAACGTCTGCATACCATTATTGACTCTGTTAGATAGGCTAAGGTCACACATCCAAATCCGTTTTTTTTAGCCCTTAGAAAAACAGATTATGTTTTTCAAAGGGTGCCAATCGTGTCCCCTGAGGTCCTGGACATTTTTGGGACTTAGTAATTTTTTCACCAAAAACGCATATGCGTTAACGCATAGTGCCTATATGTACCATGCATTAACGCATACATCACTCATAGGGCCGCATGTTAAAAAATGCATGCTTTTTTTTACAGGACCCCAAAAATGCTGCTAGACGGATTTAGCGCAAAAACAGATTTAATGTGTGACCCTGGCCATAGTGACACTGACAGATATGACATATGATGTGTCAGTATGTCATAATTTAAAGGTTAAGAACACATAACAATTAATGAGGCCCTTGCTATCCCTTTCAACTCCCAGTGTTGACAAATCTCATAGAAAACACAATAGCCGTATTATTTGAAGATGAAATTGGATTAGTAAGCTCTACATTGGAGAAATTTAGATACATTATTAAGGCTGGAGTGCGCACTGCCATAGACCTAATGTTAAAGTTCTCAGGACCTCGAACAGCGGCAGATACTATACGTTCATTACGTACAGTATCTTCGCAACTGTCATTGATAAAATTGTACAAAGCTGACAATAGCCGGCTATACTGTAAATGGGTTATTAACCCCTGACTTGCCCACAGGAGTGGGCAGTATGTCTCTAGGGGGGGTGGGCACCCCCTAGAGACATGTTTCCCACAACTAATATTAATATTTAATGTTTTTTAAACAGTTAACACTTTGTTCATCCCTGCGGCAGCAGGGATGAACAAAGTAGACGGTAAACGCATTGCTCGGGATTACACATCCTGAGCAATGCGGTTAACGCATTACGGGTCACAGAACCGCTCTAAACACTGCAGCCTGCATAATTTTTAGCGCAGGCTGCAGATCCGGAGCCGGTAACCGGATTGCATGTAGTACATCAGTACCCAATCACTTATCTCTCTTTACCAGCGCTTCAAATGCAGAGAAGGGTTTTACGGAGCGGTGGCCAATCATGCATGCAGCTGTTCGATACAGCATTATGGAAGATGTGGAAAGAACAAAGCATGTTTATTAGTCTCTATAATAAATAAATAATATAAAATATTGTCAAACTGTGGATTTGGGTAAATTGAATTTTCCTGTTTATTATCAAAAAACAGCCTGTGACTATGCACTGTATGAGATAAAAGGATTGGGACAAAATTCTTATTCATTAAATTCCCATTGTCCCATCTGTAGGCTGTATCATCCTACATGCCCGCCTGAATCCTTAATGAAATAAAGCACATGCAGAAATACCTCCAGTGAGTGCAGCTTCATTCCTTCTATCTTTGATGCACTAACAAATACAATGCCAAGCAGTGGATGGAGTGAGGTAAAGCACACTACCACTGGACTATGGAGCACTGGTAACATGTTCTGTGGAGTGATGAATTACGCTTTTCTTTTAGGTAGCCTCAAGGCCGAGTTTGGGTTTGGTGAATTCCAATTAGAACATTGTCTGCCTAAGTTGGTGTATGAGGCATAATGGTACAGGGTTAGGGCACCGTTACACGTAGCAATATTCCAGTGATCCCACCAATGATCCGACCTGGCCAGGATAGCTGGAACATTGCGGTGTGGTCGCTGGTGAGCTGTCAAACAGGCAGATCTCCTCATCAACAAGCGACCCGTGTAACGACCTTGACATAGTGGAAAAGAATATAAACTATTTTTTTCCACGATGTCGAGGTCCCGCTACTGTATTCTGATAGGCTGGGGTAAGCGGGAGAATGCTGGCAAGCAGGGTACATATCGGGTTACTAAGCAAAGCGCACTGTGCTTAGTAACCTGATGTGTACCCTGGTTACCAGCGTGCTGTGCTTAGTAACCCGATGTGTACCCTGGTTACCAGGGAACACATCGGGTTAGAGGGGCGTCACGCACGCCGATGTATGCTGCCCCGCTGAAGAACGACGACCAAAAAATGGTCCTGGCCATTCTGCAGCGATCAGCGACCTCATCGCTGGTCGCTGCATCATGTCACACACAGCGACTTTGCTGGTGAGGTCGCTGCTACGTCACAAAACCTGTGACATTGCAGTGATATTGTTAGCAATATCGCTGTGTGTGAAGTACCCCTTACTCTTCAGATGTTGGTCTAGGCCTCTTAGTTCCTGTGATAAAAACTCTTAAAGCTTCAGCATACTAAGACATTTTGGTTAATTTGGTTAATTATCTCCATTGTACTTTGTGAGAACAGTTTGAAGAAGGCCATTTTCTATTCCTTCATGATTGTGCCCCAGTGTACAAAGCAAAGCATATAAAGGCATGGTTGGGGGAGTTTGGTGTGAAATAACCTTGAACACCTCTGGATGGATTAGATTGCACACTGCAAACAAGATCTTCTCATCCAAACATCTGTGTAGGATTTCACAATTGCTCTACTGAATGAATGGGCAGAAAGCCTTTTTCAGTAGAGTGAAAATTGTTTTAATTGTAAAGTGGATCCAATTCCATATTAATTTCCTATGGATTTAAAAAAAAGAAAAAAAAACATGTTGCAAAAGCTCCTAAAAGTGTCATGTTTAGGTACCCCAATACTTTTGTCTACATAGTGTATATCAATGTCTAACTTATTTTCATTCAATGGCACATACATGAAGCAATAAGTATGCAAAATTCATGTTCAAGTTAAGGTAAAAAATATTTATATCTTATTAGCAAGTAGATAAAAAAATATTAGAATCTGAATGTCCTTAGTGGTTGATACCTTTTAATGGCTAAGGCTGAAGGCACATTGTCGTGCATCAAACACGGAGCGAGTGATGAAAGTGTGATGCGTGTTTTGGGTGTGTGTGGTGCGAGTATGGTGAGAGTGGGTGAGTGTGCCTGCCTGTATGTATGTGAGTGTGCTGCAAGTGTGATGAGAGTGGGATGTGTGAGTGCTTGTGTGCTGTGTGTGAGTGTGATGCTGTCCATGGTCCTGAAGCAAACTTCAGGACCGTGGACAGCATTTACCGACATATTCATACTCTGGCGGCTGTCAAAGCTGCAGAGTATGAATGTGTCAGTTTCCCGGTACAGTAATTAATCATCTTGCACCGCTGTGTCAGCGCTGCAAGATGATTAATAAGTACCCAGCTGATGGCCAATTTTTAGTCATTTTTGGGGTTAAACTGCATATGCAGCTTCTGTGCAGTATATGAGCACAGATGCTGCATATGCGGTAATGTACCCTGGTAATAAAGGGTTAATATGTGCCAAATAACTTGTCACCATGTCTCTAGGGAGTGACCACATTCCCTAGAGACATGGTGCCTAAATTCATTGGTTGTTCAGGGGATAATGGCATAAATTTATGAATAGCCGACATTTGTCGGCTTTTTGTAATCAATGCAGAAAGCCGGCGGCTCCTGCTCACAGTGTGCGGTATACTACGCCATTTGCGTAAACACATTGCTGGGCAGCGTCCTCTATGAGGAGCTGGCCCAGGTACTTACACAAATTGCGTAGTGAAGGCGCCACTCTCCATGGTGCTGAAGATGTCAGCATCACTTCCATAGCCAGCTCACCGGAGTTTCAATGTGTTGGATATTGGTGCACAGAGATTTCACATCCATGGTGGCGAGGATGGTTCCTTTTGGTAGAGGACCTATTGCTGACAGCTTATTCAATAGGTCAGTTGCAGCTGAGTGTCTCTTTTACCCGAGGTTTTAAGAACAACCTTTACCCATCCAGAAATTTGTTTGGTGCCTCCTCTTGGACCTTCTGGTTATCAGGTCATCAGCTCTTAAGGATATGTCAGGTAGATGAGAGTCTAGCTTGTTTAATTACTTGTAACAGTCAGACTTCATTTTCTTGTAGTAGCATGTGTCCATCAGTTGTCTGTTTGCTTCCTTCAGGTAGTCTGATTTGTTCATCATGACTATTGCACCACCCTTGTCTGCAGGTTTGATGATGATTTCTTTGTTGGTTTTCAAAGACTGCATGGCTCTTCTCTCCTGGGTAATGATGTTGGATGGTTCCTCTTATTTGCATCTAAAATAGTGGATTTTACCAAATGTCATAAGTGTCTATATATTTATTCAAGTGGGGTTGTGTCCATGTGCAGGTGTCCAGTTTGACCTTTTCTTGGTTGTCAGGATCCCTCTTCCTTCAGTCCAAATAAGTTCTGAATCTTCTCTGTCACTGTAAAATTCCCTCAGGCGTAGTCTCCTGAAGTAATCTTCCATATCACTGCAAAGTTCAACAATTTATCCAGAGCTTTAGTAGGACAAAATGAGAGTCCCCTAGAAAGCACAGGAAGTTCCACTTTGTTCGGTTTGTAATCCGAAAGGTTGATAACACAATTAGATGTTTTTGTGTCTTGACTGGAGTAGTTGTCCAAGTTGTCAGGTCTTGTCTTTGTTTTGTTTGTATTGAGTCTGATTAATATATATATTTCCAGACTTTGCACTTCTATATTTTAGGCAGCCGCTGAATCTAAAAATCATCATTTTCAGAAGCTCCCTGTCCTCTCCAAAAACAACAGGAACTCTTCTGTGCAAGCAGAAGAGGTGCAAAACCTGTCCATTTATAATGACAACAGAAAAAATAAAGATTCCCAGCACAGATCAGGATTATAAAATCAAAGGTACTTTCAGCTGCACCACAACCAATATTGTACAAAATGTGTGAGTGGGAATCTGCATATAGGGGATACAGGGCAACAACTTTGAACTAGGATGAACTTTCATCCACACAATAGGTGAAAAAAACAGATCTACCACTAATCAAAGGACAATAAAGCTATCACGTCTTTTCTCTGAACTCTGATATTTACTGCCTCAATTGCTCTTCCCCCTCCCAACACTGACCACTATGCTCTGCTTATCCAACCCTACATGTGTTTATATATGTGTTCAGAATTTGCTTGATGAAGAGACCTTAGAGCCTCAAAAGCTTGCTATTTTTTACCATCTTTTCAATTCACCATTAAAAGGTATCAACCACTGAGGACTCTCAGAGTCTAATACTTTTTTGATCAAGTTCCCAAGTTTTTCCTAATTTTAAAGTGTGTATTTTGTCTATTTTGCCATAATAATAGCCAACTGGCCTGAGATGCAGTACAATTATTAGAACCCTTAAAGATCAAGCCACTTTCTACATTACTGACTGAGTCACATTTTTCAATTCTGACCAGTGTCACTGTGTGAGGTTATAACTCTGGAATGCTTCAATGGATCCCAGTGATTCTGAGATTGTTTTTTGTTACATATTGGACTTCATGTTAGTGGTAATATTTTTCGTCAATATTATTTGCATTTATTTATGAAAATTTGTAAAAAAATGGAAAAATGTTTATATGCCATTAAACCACATTGTCATACCACACAAAATAAATAACATTTCCCACATGTCTACTTTTCACCAGTACCGTTTTTTGAAGCATAATTTGTTTTGTTAGGTAGGTACAAGGGTTAAGAGTTTATTAGCAATTTCCCAGTTTTCCAACATAATTTACTAAACTGATTTTTTAGGGACCACATCACATTTGAGCATTTTGGCATAAAAAGCTTTTAAATATTGCACATCATTGGTGCAGTTCTAGGCTGTGCATGCATTTTACAAGTTTTGGCTTTCTCATGCCATTTTCTCCCAGCTCCAGCAAAATGAGCAAAGCTTGGTCGGGGGAAGGGGGGTGTAGCAACTATCTATTGCAAAATTCATGACAAGTGACACCATCCACTACACCGCAAACCCTTACTCCTGCAGGGACTGGAGTAGGATTTCTGGCAAGGCACACACTGATGTGTATACCACTCATCCAACTCTTATGATTCCTAAATAGGTATGAGTTTCTTCATGAATCAGGAGCACCTAATTCCAGCTCTATCCTCTCTACATTGGTCCTGATGAATCAGGCCCAAACAATTAAAGATTAAGACGCTACAATTTGCCCTTTTTCTGCATGGACATAATATGTCTATATCTGCCTCCAACTCCTCCAACCAACTTCCCTTTTTCCTCTCCAAAGAACTTTATATAACAGCAACTTTAATCTCCTGGCTCATTAATGGGAACATTTTTATTCACTCAGGACAGATTTTACCCATGAAGTGAGAGAATGATCAGCCCAGGAGGATAAAGAAGCAGAATTCTTTGACAAGATACATTACAGTAGTTTTTTGTTTTCATGTAAAGTATCACTATTTCTTATGCATGCATTGCTTAGGCTGGTTCACACTGGCATTTTTTGCCATCTGTGTGTATCCAGCTTAAACTAGTTGGACCCACATCTGTTTTTGGCCCCATCGACTTTCAATGGGGCCGTAGGGACTTGCGGGTGCATCCAGTTCTTTACTTCATTTCCTCATCTGGGAGCCATCGTTTTTTTCACTGAGATCAAAAATGCATTTTGATGCATTTGTGGACTCCGTGACGAAACCTGGAAGCACCCGGATCTGGGGCACCATGGGTTGAATCAGAATGTGCCCAATGGAACCTAGATCTGGCGGACTCCGGATCCTGCTGGATCCGAACACCAGATCCAGGTTTTTGAACTGCGCATGCCCAGAATGCCCAAGGGGACATGTCATTTCTCACCGGGCCCATCAGAAACAGATAATCCATCGGATGCAATGTGATGCTCCCGCACTGGTATTATCACTGGTTTATGAAACGGATCAATGATAATACTGGTGCGGGTGCATCCAATTGCATCCTAAAAAACACTTGCGGGGGGATCTGGGGGAATCCAGGCTTTGCCTGCATTTCCCCGGATTCAATAAAATGCCAGTGTGAAACCATCATTATATAGTACCATCAAATTTCGTGATGATTTATAGAGATTATCATCACTGTCCCAATTGGGGCTCACAATCCAAATTCCCTGTCAGTACGTCTTTGGAGTGTGGGAGGAAACCCAGGCAAAAACTCCTTGCGGATGTTGTCCCAGGTAAGATTTGTACCCCGTACCCCATCACCGCAAAGCAACAGGGTAGAATTGGTTTACGGGGACAACTAGAGAACACAAATAATATGAGTGTACGGATCTGTGGTTGTAGAAAATATAACTGGCATATAATTTATGCAAACCATTCATAGAAATTCCCTTCAGGTTTTATTTATTATGAAATTATATCCTTTATTTTTGGGGGTTTTCCTCAGTGAGTTGCATAATAATTCTAAATTTTGTGATATGTTTTAGTTCGCTGAGTCTTAGAATACCCAGCAATCACAAAGTTAGCCCTATTCATACATCCATGAAACTACTGTATTAAACAAAACAAAAATAAGACTGCATGGATCTGCTTGAATGCAACTTCAGACTTTGTAATCGCAAACTTCCACTGTGCAGCATGTTAATTAAAGTAAATTATGCTTGGGAAAAATGATAGCTCCTTGTAAACAAGCGCTTAGCTTGACTATTCATGTTTTATTATGTGGAAAAAAACTGAAAATTATACCTCATTTACAAGGCTGCAATTTCTTTGATAGGAAAGTAATTTTCTATTTTTCTTTCTTTTTAATCAGAATGTTAAATTAAAGTATGCATTAATTAAAAAAAATGAAGTAAAAGAACAAAATAACTGTGTTAACCCTTATCTAGTTATCTTATTTTGTTACCAGTTATAGAAATTACTATGCTCAGTTATAGAAATGACTATGGTGAGAATATGCAATGGAGGTTGAGATGGAATCCATGGTTTACCTTCTGTAGTAGGCTATAATATCGTATGTGTGTTCTGATATGCACTCAAAGAAAGGTAAGATACAATGTAAAGCAAAGGTACATTAATGGTGGGTTTACACATCCCACGTCGGTCCGATATTGGATACAACGCCGTGGGAGCGCACTTTTTCTGGGCAGAATTCCAAGATCGCATAGGAGATGTTACACAGCGCGATATCATCAGCCAACGCACCAGCGATGTCTACGCCCCTTGTACGGCCGACCCAGGAACGACCATTTAACATGGGAGAGAATAGGGGACGTTGTACTTCACAACATTGTCGGGCTTTTACACAGCCCGATCCGGCCACAACGTCCATCCAATATCAGGCAGTTGGAGAGCACGCTCATTTGATCCCCGATATCGTTTTGGCATCGTTCGTGCATCATATTGGACATTTATACCATACAATGCACGAACGATATCGGGGCCAACGCACGAACCACGTGACTTTTGGTCGGAGTTGGACGCTGATATCAGGACGTGTAAAGTGGCCATCAGAATATGTAGAATCATCATTAGGAGAAATTAGATTGGGTGTAGGCGTTACAGTTGCACCTGAACTCTAGAGCTTGGGGTCCCAAATGCTTCCCTTTGGCTGATATAAGAAGACCATTAATAATAAGTATCTGTGATAGTCAGGGCTATTGAAAAAAATACTTAATTTTCTGGCATCAGGTACAATTCAGTAATAGTTATTTAAATTACAACCCTAATCATCATTTTCAGTTTTTTTTTAGGTAACCTTTAATTGTGGTAGTCACTGTCATTTTGTGGCAAATTCATTAAAATGGTGCAAATGGGTCCTGACATTTGCTCATACTCAACAATGTTTTTTTTTTACATTGTTGTTGAGGCTTTATATGGTGAAACGTTCACAAAAAATGGACAAAACATTTGGTTATATATGGAATCTCTCTTGGGAGGGGGGTCAAATTATAGTTGCAACAATTTTTGTAATTTTTTTCAACAGTTGTAAATGATGAACCAGGCAAAACCTCAAACTTACCCACAGTGGCAAACTAAAAAAAAATCTTTACAAGCAAACACATGCGAATTAGACTTAAATAGGGGTTCAAGCGGAAAGAAAAATTAGGAGCAAAAAGACAAACAAGTCATCAAAAAGATGAGAAAAAAATCTAATAAACCAGGATCTTAATCTTAGAAAATGATTGAAAATGTGACTTAGGTACATAATTGTACCCTGCAGCCTCTAAGTTTCTTTCACTTAACACCTCCTTTGGGCTCTCCCAATGGTCCTCCTCTGCCACTCACAAACATGGCCACACGCTGGTCCTTATCTTCAAACGCCTCTGTTCCCTCACTAACCTCTCAAACTCACCCCTTTCCATTTCTGACCCCACAATCTACTGACTTTCTTTTTCCTCTTCTGCCCTACTACACTACCCCCACTCCGCAAACTCAATCATCCTCGCAGAAACCTAAACACATTGATTTACACTCATTCTCAGAATCCCTTCTCCCTCTAGCCGACATAGCTTCTATACGTGACACAGACGCTGCCACCACCCTATATAACACCACAATTACTGCGGCCCTTGACTTAGCCACCCACCTCACACGCAACACTCCTCGCACAAACAGGCAACCCTGGCACACCACCCTCACTAAAGACCTTAGACGGTCCTCCAGGGTTGTCAAGAGGAGATGGAAGAAATCTCATTCCACTGAACACTTCGCGTTGTTCAAGCGGTCCCTCACCAACTTCAAGTCCACACTCACCACCGCAAAACAAGCCTTCTTCTCATCCCTAATAATCTCCCTGTCCCACAACCCCAAACAGCTTTTCAAAACTCTTAATTCTTTACTCTGTCCACCCGCTTCTCATCCCTCTCCCTTCATCTCTGCTGAAGACTTTGCCTCCTTCTTCAGGCAGAAGATCGATAAAATCAGAGACAGCTTTGACCCACTATCCCCACAGCTTCCCCTCTCACCTACTCTGCCATCTCCTTCCAAAAGCTGCTTCTACCCCAAAACAGAAGATCAGCTCTAATCCCTTCTGTCAATGTTGCACCTCACCACCAGCGCCCACGACTCACTCCCATCCCACCTCATTCCCAGCCTCACCTCAGTCTTCATCCCAACCCTAACTCATTTCTTCAAATTATAACTCTCCACTGGCATCTTCCCCTCATCCTTCAAACACTCCTTGATCACACCAATTCTCAAAACAACCCTCCCTCGACCCAGCATCTGTTTCTAACTATCGCCCCCTATCTCTTCTCCCCTTCTCCTCAAAACTACTTGAACAACACGTCCATTCAGAACTGTGCTCTCATCTCTCCTGCTCCCTCTTTGACTGCCTACAATCCAGTTTATGACCCCAACACTCCATCAAAACAGCCCTAACCAAAATCACCAATGACCTACTGACTGCCAAGAGCAAACGACACTACTCCGTCCTTCTCCTCCTTGATTTATCTGCCGCCTTTGACACTGTTCACCATTCCATCCTACTTCAGATCCTGAAATCTCTTGGCATCACTGGCCTAGCCCTCTCCTGGATCTCCTCATACCTAACGGACTGGACTTTCAGCGTCAACCACTTCCACACCTCCTCTTCGCCCTACCCCCTATCCATCTGTGTCCCTCAAGGATTGGTTCTGGGACCACTAATCTTTTCCATCTACCCTCTCAGCCTAGGACAACTAATTGAGTCCCATGGCCTTCAGAACCATCTCTACACCAACCACACCCATATCTACCTGTCTTCCTCAAGCTGAACATGGACAAATCTGAGTTCATGATCTTCCCCCCACGTCAGTCTCCTCCACTACCCAACTTATCCATCCTTGTCAACGACTACTCATTTTCCCCAGTCACCCATGCCAAGTGCCTCAGAGTAATCCTCGACTCTTCCCTCTCTGTCAAGCCTCAAATCCAGGCCCTCGCCACCTCCTGCCGACTCCAGCTCAAAAATATTTCCTGGATTTGCTGTTTCCTTGATCATGACACTGCTAAAACACTTTTTCATGCTCTCATCATCTCTCGCCTTGACTGCTGCATCCTCCTGCTTACTGGCCTCCCCACCACCTCCCTTGCACCTCTCCAATCTATCCTAAACTCCACTGCCCGTCTAATCCACCTGTCCCCCAGCTACTCCCCCGTCTCCCCCCTCTGCCAAGCCCTTCACTGGCTCCCCACTTCTCAGAGATCTTGGTTTAAAACACTAACAATGACATACAAAGCCATCCACAACCATACATCTCTGACATGGTCTCTTGATACCTACCTTCACGCAACCTGCGATCCTCCCAAGAGCTCCTTTTCTACTCCCCTCTCATCTTCTCCTCCGACAACCGCATACAAGACTTTTCCCGTGCATCTGCTATACTATGGAACTCTCTCCCCCAACACATCAGACACTCGCCTACCCTGGGAACCTTCAAAAGAAGCCTGAAGACCCACCTCTTCCGTCAAGCCTACAATCTGCAATAAGACCCAGTTTACCGCACCATCTCACAATTGGCACTACCCCCTCCTACTGTATCTCCACCTTTCCCTCTTAGACTGTGAGCCCTTATGGACAGGGTACTCCACCCTCCTGTAACTGTACGACCTGATTGTCCACATATATTGTACTTGTCTTCGTCTGCCCTTTCCATATGTAAAGCGCCATGGAATCTATTGGCGCTATATAAATAAATAATAATAATAATGCAGATGAAAAATATGATGGCATGCAAAAGTTTGGGCACCCCTGGTCAAAATTACTGTTATTCTAAACAGATAAGCAAGTTGAAGATGAAATCATCCGTAAAAGGCAGAAATTTAAAGATAACACATTTCTTTTGTATTTTGGGCACAAAAATGTTTTTTTTTCATCTGTAATGTTTTAAAATTTACAAAAAAAAAATATGTGACTATGTAAAAGTTTGGGCACCCTTGGAGATTTGAGTCCTCAGATAACGATGACCTTAATTAGCCTGTTAGGGTTATCACTTGTTCACAATCATCACTAAGAAAGGCCATATGAGGCAAATTCCACAGCTATGTAATAATCCAGCCTCCTCTACCTTTGTACCAAAAAAACCCAGCATGTATACTTTTTTCTAACCAGCTGCCTAACACTCTGAAAATTAAAATGGTAGAGCCTATAAAGCAGGAGAAGGCTATACGAAGATGGGAAAATGTTTTCAAGTTGCCCTTTCCTCAGTTTGGAATGAAATTAAGAAATGGCAGTTAACAGGATCAGTGGAGGTCAAGATAAGGTCTGGAAGACTAAGTAAAATTTCTGTGAGGGATGCTCTTAGGATTTCTAGAGACAAACAGAACCAGGCTTGACTGCAAAAGACCTTTAGGAAGATTTAGCAGACCATAGAGTTGTGGTACATTGTTCTACGGTACAGAAACACCAGCAAATATGGCCTTCAGAAAGAAACCTCTCCTATATCCTCACCATAAAATTCAGTGCCAGAAGTATGCAAAATAATATCTAAACAAGCCTGATGCGTTTTAGAAACAAGTCCTGTGGAGTGATGAGGTTATACTAAAACTATTTGGCCACAATGATCAAAGGTATGTTGGAGAAAAAAAGGCACACACATTCAGGAAAAAAACATCTCTCCAACTATTAAGTATGGGGTGGATAAATCGTGCTTTGGGGTTGAGTCAACCAAAGGCACGGGGAATATTTCATGAGTAGAAGGAAAAATGGATTTAATTCAATTTTAACAAATTCTTGATGTAAACATTACACCATCTGTAAAAAAGAGCGGAAGTTAACAAGAGGATGGCTTCTACAAATGGATAATGGGCCTAAACACACAATAGATACCTCAAAAGGCACAAGCTGACAGTTTCACAATGGCCCTTACAGTCTCTTGATCTGCACATCAGTGAAAATCTGTGTCTAGACCTCAAAAGAGCAGAACATGCAAGACAACCCAGGAATCTCACAGAATGGAAGACTTTTCCAAGGAAGAATAGATGGAAATACCTCAAACAAAAATTGAAAGACTCCTGGCTGGCTACAAAAAACATTTACAAGCTGTGATGCTTGCAAAAGGTGGTGCTACTAGGCACTGAACATGTAGGGTGTCCAAACATTTACATTGGTCCATTTATCTTTTAATAATTTTTAAAATGTTAAAGATGAAAATATATATTTTTTAACCTAAAATTCAAAGGAAATGTGTCATCTATAACTTTATGCCTTTTGGAGATCATTTCATCTTCAACTTGCTTAACTGCTCACTATAACTGTAATTTTGACCAAGGGTGCCCAATCTTTTGCATGCCCCTGTATATGGTATCATCAGATACTACCTAATTTTAAAGGTAATTTATAGAGCTGGTGCAGTTTTTGATTAGCTGGCCTGGCACAACATAATCATTGCGACATAACGCACATGTCATATAACGCAAGGACGCTAATTAAAAGAAGAGTCGTAGATGCTAGCAGGTAGGAGCACGTTCACTAGGCTCCACATATTGCTGATGTGGTCTCTGGACTGGGTGATGCAAAGCAATTTGCACCATCTATAGTAATGTTCTATTGTCTCCTTAAACACACAGACACAGAGTTTGGCTGCAAAATTTCCCCTACCAAACCAGATCTTCCCCACACAGGGATGTGTTTTTTTTTACATGAAATGTTAAATACTCAAATTATGTAGAGATAACTCTTGGACATTATAAAAAAGAGTTAGTTTTCCAAAGCAGTTGTCCTTATTCTACCACTTCCTGACTAATATGCTTATGTGGACTACAACGACGCCTCTGGATTGAGATCAATGATCGATTACCTCAGTGTGAATTTCCATCTCAGCACTGTCAGACAGAATGAGGCAGAGATGGAATTAATTAACCAGTGAACCCCTTGCTAGTTGTTTAGCAGCAGGCAAGAATGGGCAATCAAAGTCAGGAAATGCTAAAATAAAAGACAGTCATTTACACAGTGCAGTTGTTTTTATAAAATATATAATTACCAGGTAAGTAAAATCAATGAAAAATGTTTGTATGAAAAGGCTGGTAATTTTTTTGTATTATTGACTTATGAGATACATGCCCTTCTTTCCATACCAGTGTAAAGACTTACATTCTGCAGTGTGGACCTCATGACATTAGCTTTATATATCTCTTACCTCCCATTTGTGTAACACTAGATTTTGGTGGAAAAAGTGGAACTGTCACCAGATTTCTCATTACAAACTGCTTACATGATATATTAGATCTCTTTGATATAATAATGCTGATGTACATATCATGGGTGTGAAAATCCATGTTGGGGTGATTTTATAATCCGGAGATTGTACTAGGCATTTTATGAATCCAGCTTTAGCTAGATTCCAACATGGATTTTCTAAGAAAATATACTAGCCTCATGTCTAAGAGAACTAATTAGCAATATGTAAAGATACGCTTTAAAACTTTTGTGCCTATTCATTAAGATTGGTGTTTTGTATGTTACTGTTACCCCTTCACAACCACTGACGTACCTATACGTCTTGGGGGCGAAGGAGTTCCTGACCAATGACGTATAGGTACATCATGGCAATTTTGTGGGCACAGCGACTGTGCTCATGCTATTGCCACCGGGTCTTTGACTTATGTAAAAGCTGAGACCTGACACTCACTTCCAAAAGTGGTGTCCATGCCGCTTCAAGTAGTTTGACACCCTAAATACTTCAATCAATATTGATTGCAGTATTTAAGTGGCTAGGTGAGGAACGATTGGGATCCCCGTGATCATGTCACAACCTGATCGCTGCCATGGGAAACCGGGTCATTGTCATGGTGACTTCCAGGTCTCCAAGCTATAGAAAGCCTCGCACACCATGACAGATGCATGGTGTGCAAGGTGAAATGGCAGTGCTGAGAGTGTGTTGCAGTGGATTATACATCGATCAGGGGAATTAAAGGTCATGTCCCATAAAGAGACTAAAAGTTAAAAAAGTTAAAGAAAAAGTAAAATTACCTAAAAAAGCCTAAAAAATAAAGAACAAATAGATATGAAAAATATAATACCAATAAATACATATATTTATGTAAAGAAAATAACAAAAAAAGTTCACATATTTGGCATCACAGCGTCTGATACTACCCACTCTATAAAACAGTCACACTAGTTAATCTCTTCAGTGAACACCATAAAAAAAAAAAAAAAAAATGTGACAAAAAACACTATGCTTTTTCATCATACTGCCAAAAAAGTGGAATGAAACATGATCAAAAATTTGCATATAAATAAAAATGGAATCACTGGAAACGTCCTCTTGTCCTACAAAAAACAAGTTGCACAAAACTCCATCAGCAGTGAAACAAAAATTTATAGCTCTCAGAAAACAGCAATGCAAAAACAATTATTTTTTTCTATAAAATTGCTTTTGTATGGTGTAAAAGCAGCAAAACATAAAAAAACTATGTATATATATATATATATATATACATATATATGTGGTATCATTGTGATCGTACTCAGTTTTACGATATGGTGAGCGGTGTAAAAGACAGAAACTATTAATGAATTTCTGTTCCTTCTTGATTCTGTCTCACAAAAAGCTAAATAGAAAGCTAAAAAAAACATTTTGCAGCTCCGAATGGTACCAATAAATATATTAAAAAATTATCCCACAAAAATCAAGCCTTCATATGATTCTGTTGGCAAAAAAATACAAAAAAAAGATACAGCCTTCAAAATTCGGTGATAAAAAAAAACTTTATTTTGTAAAAAAAAAAAAAAAAAAAAAAAAGAAAAAAATTTGTTTTTAGTGTGATAGTTGGCAAACTTAAAAAAACCAGATATAAATCTGGTATTGCTATGATGATATTGTCCTGACATATAAAGCTGCCTAATCAGTCATACCACAAGTTTAACGGCGTAAAAAATAGAAATAAAGCCAGTTCTTCAACTACTGCTGATTAGTTTATTCTGCCTCCCAAAGGTCACAGTAAGGCTAGGGTCACACTGTGTTATGGTCCCACGTTTCCATCCAGCACTGAAACCGGACAGCATTAATGGCAAGTGCTGACTGGAAACGTAGGTCCATAGAAACCCTGTAATTTACCTTTAGTAGCAGCCGCACACAGAGCTGCTGGTCAGCCGCTTTTCCTGCGCCAACAGAAAAGACTGCCTGCAGCGTTTTTCTGTGCGCCCCTGAAAAGCGGCCGTCAGGCAGCTCTGTGTGCGGCTGCTACTAAGGTAAGCAATGGGTTGCTATGGGCCTCCATTTCCAGGCAGCGCATGCTGTTAACGCTGTCCGGTATTTGCGCTTCCTGGAAACATGGGTCCATAACCCAGTGTGACCCTAGCCTAAGGCACAACTCACATTTATCCTGCACTCTACGCTGATCCCATACATGGGCGATTACGTGTAAATCTCTGAAAAATGTGATTCAGACAAAATTCTCAATGGAGAATTCACTGTAATGAGGCAGAGGGAGTCACTTTGAACTCTCATCTGGCCTGGCAGTGTCCATCGTTTTGCACGTCTTTTTTAGCATGAACTAAAGTGTGCTCAACAACAGTTTTGTGCACCTTCAAAAAGGACACCATTGAACAGAGGGCAAACAGAGTCCATAGTAACTCTGCTGCCTCATTAGTGACTGGATCTGTCAGGGGTTTCACCTGAATGACGTATTTCAGAGATGTAGCTGGAAACACTATTATTATTATTATTTATTTATATAGCACAATGGTGTTGTACATGGGAGGGGTTACTTACAAAATTATAGATATAGTTTACAGTAAACTGTTTAACAATGACAGAATGGTATAGAGGGAAGAGGACCCTGCCCTTGCGGACTTACAGTCTACAGGATAATGGGGAGGAGACAGTAGGTCATGGGTGCAGCAGATCTGGTGGTGGTGGGGCGGCAGCTCAGTCATTGCAGGCTGTAAGCTTTCCTGAAGAGATGGGTTTTCAGGTTCCGTCTGAAGGATCCGAGCATGGTGGATAATTGAATGTGTTGGGGCGTAGAATTCCAGAGGAAAGGGGATATTCAGGAGAAATCTTGGAGGCAGTTATGTGAGGAACGGATAAGTGTGGAGGAGAGGAGGAGGTCTTGGGAGTATCAAAGATTACGTGAGGGAAGATAGTGGGAAATTAGTTCAGAGATATAGGGAGGAGACAGGTTATGTATGGCTTTATAGGTCAGTGTTAGTAGCTTGAACTGGATTCATTGGGGAATTGGGAGCCAGTGAAGAGATTTGCAGAGAGGAGAAACAGGAGAGTAGCGAAGAGAGAGGTGGATTAGTTGGGCAGCAAAGTTAAGAGCAGACTGGAGAGATGCAAAAGTGTTAGCTGGGAGTCCACAGTAGTCGAGGCGGGAGATGATGAGGGTATTTAAAAGAATTTTAGTAGATTGAAGGCTGAGGAAAGGACAGATTATGGAAATATTCTTGAGCTGAGGGCGACAGGAGGTGGCGAGAGTTTGGTTGTGTGGTTTAACACTAGAAGTCCCAGAGAGGGGTCATTTAATATTTCTACCTTTGGAACCCAGAGACAGGTCGAATGACCTGAAGGATTTTAGGCCACATTTACAAATGAAAAGATGCTAATTGGAGCCATCAGAGTTGTCAGTTTGGACTAAGGGTCATTTGACCCTCTTTCGGGACTTCAGGGGGTAGCTTGAAATTTCTGGGACTTCTAGTGTTAAAAGACAGGGCACAGTCGAGAGTTACTCCGAGGCATTGAATTTGAGGGGTTGGAGAGAGCATGATGCCATTTACCATACTAGATAGATTAGGTGGTGAAGATGAAAGATGGAATGGAGTAAAGATGATCAGTTCCGTTTTATCTACTTTGTGTCTTAGGAAGCTAAAGGAGAAGAAGGAGGATATGGCTGACAGACACTCCGGGATTCTGGACAGCAGAGAATTGACATCTGGGCCAGAGAGGTAGATCTGAGTGTCGTCAGCGTACAGGTGGTAGTAGAAGCCATGGGACTTTATGAGTTGTCCTAGGCCAAGGGTATAGATGGAGAAAAGTAGGGGCCCCAGGACAGAGTCTTCTGGGACTCCAACAGAGAGAGGGCAGGATGAGGAGGTAGTGTGGGAAACGCTAAATGTGCGGTCGGAAAGGCATGAGGCAATCCAGAACAGGGTGACTCACCGTAGCCGGGGGTACACGTAGCGGGCGTTGCTTCTCCTCTGTCACGGAACCGCGCCTGCGGTAGTGTAGGCCCGGTGGTCCAGATCAATAGGGGAATGGCGGAACAGTGGGGGGTGATTTGTCTTCGTGACGCCACCTGCGGGTGTTCTGGTAACTTTACCAGCGCTGTTCGGGTCTCCGGGGGATGTTATACAGCGAGATGGAACGCTCCCCACAGGATGAGCGGGAATCCCCGGAGCCGGGAGCTGCGCAAGATATTGTGAGGCAGCTGCGGGATGCTGCGCGCTGAATCCAGGAGTAACGTACAACCACACAAAGTCTCTTTTAGGTACCTTTACTGGTTGGTGATCAGGTACACTCGGACCGGGATAGTGAAGTTGGCACTTCTGGAGTTTCACAGCAAGCAGTGTTAGGCTTCCTTTCTCTAGTTCTGGTGCTAAGGTCGGGTGGATGTGGAATCCCTCCGGACCGGGCAGTTTGTTCAATAGAACGGATTTCACCTGGTTGTCAGCACTGAGGGCACTGTAAAAGGGTGATGATAATTCTACCTTCTTCCCTGGGCTCTCGCTGGTAGGTGCGACAGGTGAACAGGGGGCTAGACTCCCTGTGTAGTATGCTGGTTCTTCTGTGATGGCTTGGTGGCTCTCACAGCTTCGGTTCCAGTAACCGGTTACTAAGGGAGAGAGTTGTAATCACTCTGTTGTCCCTGAGAGGTGATCTCCTTCTTCCTCTTGTCCCAATTGCAGGGACCTCCACTTGCTAACAGGCTGGTTGGGCCTAGTGTGTTCCTCATAGGGTGGAGGTTTCACACAGGCTGGCAGCTCTTGTAGCGTCTACCACACTCTGTAGTTTCTCCCTCCAAGACTCCATTTATAGGGGGAACTGGTTCAAAGTCACCAGTAGAGCTCCCCTAGAGGCTCGGGGTGAAACCAGGTGTTCTAAGTGTTGTTTGTGTTGTGGGTTTTGCTGTGCTGTTACTTACTCCATTTGTGCTCTAAGGATTTCTGTGGTGCCCAACAGGTGCCAGGGTGCCACATTCCCCCTTAGTTAACCTCAGTTCTCCCGGCTGAGCAAAAAGTTCTTTTTACAACTTAACACTAAGCATATTATAACAATCAATTTACAAAGTCTTCAAGAAAACACAAAAATCACTGAAAAGGAAGTGAAAAATGTGAAAAAGGTGAAAAGCAGTCCGTACGGCACTAGTCCATCTGCCGCAGGCTGGAAAAAGTAAAGTTAGTGGTCACACAAGTCCTGTGACAATTGTTCAAAGTTTATGAAAAAGGGAAAAAGGTAAAGTCCATGGATACACGGTAAACTTTATACATTCCCTACGGGTGTCTCTGCTTGGGAGGCCGGTACTAACCTTCTATACCTTACCAGGCGCTTTCTGTCCCCAACTTAGTATACTTGGGACAGAGCCCAGTTCCTCCACCCTTCTGTACACTACTTTTTACAGGTTTTTGAAAACTGGTTAATATTTACAACACTTACAGGTTACATTTTCCACTACATTTTAAACCCATTCTCCAAGTTTTTGTGGGGTTGACCTAATGTACTACGTGTGGATCTGCGTAGTGTGGGTGTTTCCAAAGCTGTTTGTGTAGTGTACGAAGTGGTTGGTACTTCCCTATGTCTGCTTTGTGTAAGGCCATAGTAAGTGCGGAGTCTATCAACTGGACTGACCTCTGTAGGTAGTTGATTAGGAATGGCTTCTCTTACTGTGGGACTAGCAGGCTGACCGATTACAGGAATCTCAGGTTCCATGATAACAGGCTGCAATTCTTGCACTTGGACTTCTTCTTGTTGGACTTGTTGGATTGGATTTGGTTTTGGCTGATCTTCAACAGGTTGGTAGAAATGCATAACTGGTATGATGAATGCTTCACCTATTTGTGGCCAATCAGCTGGTAAGTATCCAATTTCTGTAAGGACGAGATTTTCTTTTGTTTCTTCATCTGTAGTTACAGTAGGGTAACTGGTTGCTTGTGGGATTAACTGTGGCGGACATTTCTTCAAATGATCCCTTGAAACAGTCGCAATAGTATTCCCATTGTCTTTACTAATAACACAAGTTTTTGAGTTATCAAAGTGTGACGGCATAACGGTGTAGGGTATGGATTCCCAACTGTTATCCAATTTGTTAGTTTTTTCGCTTTCTTTTCAGCACTACATCACATATGGCTAGCGGTTCGGCTGAGGCGTGCTTGTTAAAGTCTTTTTCTTGCTTGGTTCTACTGATTTCCAGGTTCCTCTCAACACTCTCTTGTACCTTTCTGTACTTCTCTTGGCGTTGGCTGACCCAGTCTTCATCAGAAGAGTCTTCTGTGGGTTCAACGGTTCCCATCTGTAAATCAATAGGCAGTTTACCTGGTCTTGCTCTCATCAAGTAAGCAGGTGTGTAATTTGTCGAACTGACAGGTATGTGGTTGTAGATGTCCACGAGATCTGGAAGTTTCTCTGGCCATTGATTTCTCTCTTCAACTG
Source organism: Allobates femoralis (assembly GCA_033576535.1). NCBI lineage: Eukaryota > Metazoa > Chordata > Amphibia > Anura > Aromobatidae > Allobates > Allobates femoralis. The sequence continues at coordinate 177,980,441 of JARQOC010000004.1, forward strand.
GTAAGGTCTTGAGCATGTCAATGACTATGTGGTTCATCTTCTCACATAAACCGTTCGTCTGAGGATGATAAGGTGTTGTGCGAATTTTCTTACACCCATACAGCCCTAAGAATTCTTGGAACAGAGCTGATTCGAAGGCTGGCCCTTGGTCAGTTAAGACCTGGTCTGGATACCCATGGGGGCGACAGAAGTAACTCTGGAACGCTTTGGCTGCTACCTCAGCAGTTAAATCCTTAACTGGAACGACTACCAGGAATCTTGAGTAGTGATCGACGATGGTGAGAGCGTAGGTGTACCCGGTTCGACTTGGGGTAAGCTTCACGTGGTCGAGAGCAACTATTTCAAGAGGTTTGGTGGTAACAATTGGCTGCAACGGAGCTTTCTGAGTTAGATGGTCTTTTCTTCGAAGGTGGCATGGTCCACAGTTTTTACACCATTTGTCAATGGAGCCTCTCATACCGACCCAGTAGAACCGATCTTTCAGGAGTCTCTCCAGCTTCTTCCATCCAAAGTGTCCGGCATCGTCATGGTATGCTTCAAGGATCATCTGGACTTCAGTCTTGGGAACTAGAATCTGCCAGATTAGTTCATGGGTTCGTGGATTGAGGTATCTTCTGCATAGTTTACCTTGATAGACGAACAACCTTCCTTTCTCCTTCCACAGGCGTTTAGCATTTGGTGAGGCATCAGAGTCCATATTGGCGTGTTCTTGAGTGATGAGATCCCTTACCAGGCTGACATCTGGGTTGTTGGCTTGAGCCTCCTTCCAGTCATGGTGAGGTAACGGGTTCACGGTCCTCTCTACACGTGTCTGGTTTCTCTGATGACATGTTGCTGTACCGGAACGGTGGAAAGCAGGTAGTTCAATCTCTTCTAGGTCATCTATGTCTTCTCCCTCTTCAGGAAGGTGGGGCATTCGGGACAGGGCATCAGCATTGCCATTTTTGTGACCTGTCCGGTACTTTACAGTGAAGTCGTAGTTAGCGAGTCTTGCTACCCAACGCTGTTCTAGGGCTCCCAGCTTTGCAGTCTCTAAGTGTGTTAGAGGATTGTTGTCTGTGAAAGCTGTGAACGGGGCGGATGCCAGGTAATGTTTGAAACGCTCTGTGATCGCCCAGACCAGGGCCAGGAACTCCAGCTTGAAGGAGCTGTAGTTTTCCGGGTTCCTTTCTGTGGGACGGAGCTTTCTGCTGGCGTAGGCTATCACCTTTTCCTTGCCCTGCTGACGTTGAGATAGGACTGCTCCTAAACCTTCATTGCTTGCGTCTGTGTACAGTAAAAACGGTAGATTGTAGTCAGGGTAGGCCAGGATCTCTTCTCCAGTTAAAGCATCTTTCAGCGTTTGGAAGGATTTGTCCTGCTCTGGGCCCCAGTGGAACGGGGGTCCCCTGATCTTGCCGTTTTTGGATTGACCTACTAAGAGATCTTGCATGGGGGCGGCTATCTTGGTGTAGCCCTTGATGAATCGTCGGTAGTACCCGACCAGTCCTAGAAATTGACGTACCTCTTTGTGGTTGATTGGTGCTGGCCAGTCCTTGATGACGGTGACCTTATCCGGATCCGGTGCTACGCCTTCGGCGCTGACCACATGTCCTAGGTATTGGACCTTGGGTTTCAGCAGGTGGCACTTGGACGGTTTCAGTTTCATCCCGTACTTCGACAGTGACTCAAACACTTCACTCAGGTGCTGGAGGTGATCTTCATAGGTCTGAGAGTATACAATGACATCATCAAGGTATAACAAGACAGTCTCAAAGTTCTTGTGGCCCAAACAACACTCCATAAGTCTCTGAAATGTTCTTGGGGCATTGCACAAACCGAATGGCATACTGTTGAACTCGCATAAGCCCATAGGAGTAGTGAAAGCTGTCTTCTCACGATCCTCCTCTGCAACGGCAACCTGCCAGTACCCACTAGTAAGATCCAATGTGGAGAAGTAGTTGGCAGACTTGAGTGCAGCTAGTGACTCTTCTATGCGTGGTAACGGGTATGCATCCTTGTGTGTGACTTTGTTGATTTGCCTATAATCTACGCACATTCTCATACTACCGTCTTTCTTTTTAACCAGGACTAGTGGTGCGGCCCAGGGACTACAGCTATCCCTAATGACTCCTGCATTCTTCATGTCCTGAAGCATCTCTTTTGCTTTCTGGTAGTGAGTGGGTGGTATAGGCCTGTACCTTTCTTTGATGGGTGCATGGTTGTTTGTGGGGATATGATGTTGTACCCCTTTAATCCTCCCGAAGTCAAGTGGGTGTTTGCTGAACACTTGCTCATACTCCCGAACTACCCGGTATACTCCATTTTTCTGGTGAGAGGGTGTATTGTCAGTTCCTACACTGAGCTCCTGACACCATTTCTCTAACTGATCTTTGGAGTGAGGGGGTTCATCATTGACTATTTGGTTTGAGGATTTTACATCAATCACAGCATCATCTTTTACTTAGTACAATTTTGCGACAGTTGAATATCTTGGCAGTTTGACTTCGTCATCACCATAATTTAATATGCGTACGGGGACTCTCCCCTTTCTTACGTCGACTAACCCTCTGGCTGTCAAGAGCGTAGGACTACTATCGGACATTACAGGTTCTACTACTGCTTGGTAGTCCTGCCCTCTTAGGCCTATGGCTGCTCGACACCAGATCATCATTTCACTTCTGGGTGGTACCACAATTGGAATGGGATCTGTGACCCTTACTCTGCCAATTTCACCATTTGACAATGTTACCTGTTGTTGATACACCAGAGCTCTGATCTGCTTTTGGATAGCCCTCTTTTCTCTGGGTTTACCGGCTTCAGCACTCTGTTGGAGTAAAAACAACACTTCATCGAGGCATTTGATCATGACATTGGTACCCAATATGACATATGGATCCTTGTGGTTAGGCTTATCCTGGACCACTAAGATACCCTGGTTTTTCAACTGCACCCTCCCCACCTTTACTGTAGCTTCCCACTGTCCCTCTATGGTAACCGGTATACCATTAGTGGCTTCAAGGTTCATCTCGGGGTTAGGGGGTTCTAGCTTAACATCTGGCCAGAACTGCTTGTAAAGGGTACTGGGGATGGATGTCACCTGGGATCCAGTGTCTATCAAGGCGGAGATGGCGATGCCATCGATGACGATTGGTAAGTATGGACAGTCTCCCACATACTTGTGTTCCCAGCTGGACGTAGGGCCTGGACAGTCTACTCCTGGGGTTGGCCCTTCTCGCCCAGGGGTCGCTCGTTTAAAGGACGGGATTGTAGGTTGCGTCCTCCTAAGTCGTTCTGCTGACTGTTGCGGCGTCTGTCAGGACTGCGGCGGTCTGCAGGTTTTCCTCGCGACGGCTGTGTCTTTCTCCTCATCCACGGGACGTCATCCGGGCTGTCGGCGAGTTGAATCTTGTCCGATGGCCTTGCACCTGTCTTGGGTCTTCTCCCAGCTTGTAGCTTGGCCACGTCCTTCATCAGCTGTTCGACATTAGCACACAGTTGATCAAACCGGTCAGGTGTTACAGTCTGTGCGCTGGACTGAATCGCAGGGGTTGGAGATGCTGCTGCCGGCACGGAAGGGGTGTCAGTGTACTGCTGTTGCGGTGAAGCGGGATCAGGTACTTCAGCGAGTCGCTGTCCCTAAACTGTTAAATCCCTCAAGGTATCAAACTCTGCGCCTGGATTTTGTATGGACCACCAGCTTGCTTGCTTTCTATCCTCAGACAGTTTAAGGCCCACAATAAATTGTCCAATTAACGCTTTGTTCTCATCTCGAGCACTATCAGGATCAACTTGTTTTAACAGTCTGTATGCTTCTTGCAAGCGCAGTGAATAATCAAGGACAGTTTCTTGTGCCCCTTGATTACAACGATAGAATGACAGTCTTAATCCAGCTTCGGTATGGCATTCAAAGACCCGGGTTAATCTAGCAAATATCTGCTCCACAGATTCCTGAGTTTCTACAGGCCAGCTGCGGCTCTGCAGTTCAGCTGCACCGGTTAACTGTCCCATAACAACTGAAGCTCTTTGCTTACCGGTCATCGGGTACATGTCCAGCGCTTGGCATATCTTCCTCTGGAAGTTCTCCAAGGTGCTGGGTACACCGCTGTATTTGGGTAACCAGGTCGCACTAGGAACGTAGGGTAGAGACATCGGCATAATCGGAGCGGGTTGCGGTGGCATACCGCCGACTTGTTGCTGTCCATCAAGAGGTATGTTTTGGGGTACCGCTTGGTCTAGCGGGGGCACCGCGTGATCGGGAGCTGGGTTACTCATGGTCGCTCCCCCTTAGTTAAGCGTAGCCTTTCCCTCGGTTTCAAACGGAAGTGTCGGCCTCGCGGTGAGGAGTGAGGCACCACGGGAGTTTCCGGTTCCTGCTGCGTACGGAGGAAGTCGTCAGTGCGTGGGGGCGGGGCCAATCTTCGCGCCCTCTGCACAGTCACGCCCCTTCTTTTCCCGCCTTTTCGCGCAGCAATGGCGGACCAAATGTACAGTTCGATATTTACAGTCAATAAATAGCACACAATACCCGTGATAACGGGCCTGCTCGTATCCTGTTTGTGACGCCAAATTCTGACTCACCGTAGCCGGGGGTACACGTAGCGGGCGTTGCTTCTCCTCTGTCACGGAACCGCGCCTGCGGTAGTGTAGGCCCGGTGGTCCAGATCAATAGGGGAATGGCGGAACAGTGGGGGGTGATTTGTCTTCGTGACGCCACCTGCGGGTGTTCTGGTAACTTTACCAGCGCTGTTCGGGTCTCCGGGGGATGTTATACAGTGAGATGGAACGCTCCCCACAGGATGAGCGGGAATCCCCGGAGCCGGGAGCTGCGCAAGATGTTGTGAGGCAGCTGCGGGATGCTGCGCGCTGAATCCAGGAGTAACGTACAACCACACAAAGTCTCTTTTAGGTACCTTTACTGGTTGGTGATCAGGTACACTCGGACCGGGATAGTGAAGTTGGCACTTCTGGAGTTTCACAGCAAGCAGTGTTAGGCTTCCTTTCTCTAGTTCTGGTGCTAAGGTCGGGTGGATGTGGAATCCCTCCGGACCGGGCAGTTTGTTCAATAGAACGGATTTCACCTGGTTGTCAGCACTGAGGGCACTGTAAAAGGGTGATGATAATTCTACCTTCTTCCCTGGGCTCTCGCTGGTAGGTGCGACAGGTGAACAGGGGGCTAGACTCCCTGTGTAGTATGCTGGTTCTTCTGTGATGGCTTGGTGGCTCTCACAGCTTCGGTTCCAGTAACCGGTTACTAAGGGAGAGAGTTGTAATCACTCTGTTGTCCCTGAGAGGTGATCTCCTTCTTCCTCTTGTCCCAATTGCAGGGACCTCCACTTGCTAACAGGCTGGTTGGGCCTAGTGTGTTCCTCATAGGGTGGAGGTTTCACACAGGCTGGCAGCTCTTGTAGCGTCTACCACACTCTGTAGTTTCTCCCTCCAAGACTCTATTTATAGGGGGAACTGGTTCAAAGTCACCAGTGGAGCTCCCCCTAGAGGCTCGGGGTGAAACCAGGTGTTCTAAGTGTTGTTTGTGTTGTGGGTTTTGCTGTGCTGTTACTTACTCCATTTGTGCTCTAAGGATTTCTGTGGTGCCCAACAGGTGCCAGGGTGCCACAAGGGCAAGGTCTTTGATTGCAAGGGAAGAAAGAACCTGTAGTAGGAGAGAGTGGTCGACTGTGTCAAAGACGGAGGACAGGTATAGAAGGAGGAGGATTGAGAATTGTCTGCTAGCTTTGGCTGTGAGCAAGTCGTTAGTAATTTTGGTTAGGGCAGTTTCGGTGGAGTGGTGGGCCTGGAAGCCGGATTATAGGTTTCAAAGAGAGAGTTAGATGAGAGGTGGATGGAAATTGAGCATGGACATGTTGTTCAAGGAATTTGGAAGGAATAAGGGAGCAGCGATATGGCGGTAGCTCATCATAGCATCTGAGTCAAGTTTTGTCTTTTTGAGGATGGATGTGAGGGTGGCCTGTTTGAAAGCTGAGGGGAAGGTACCAGAACTTAGCGATATATGGAGGAGGTGGGTTAGGGCTGAGATGAGCGTGTTAATGATGTTGGGGAGGAGGTGGTATGGATGGGGTCAAGTGAACAGGTTGTGAGGTGTGATTTGGATAAGAGATGAGTAAGATCTCCTTCAGTGATGTTGGAGAGGGAGGTTATGAGAGAAGGGCAGAGGTCTGGTGTAAGGAGTGGTTGTGGTGGTGGAACAATAAAGGTTTGCCTTGTTTGGTCGATCTTATTTTTGAAGTATGTGGCAAAGCCTTCAGCAGAGATTAGGGAGGTCGGAGGGGGCACCGGTGGGTGGAGGAGAGAGTTAAAAGTGCTGAAACATAAGAAGAGACAATGGCGGCACTCATGTTTCCTGGTTGCAAACCGACTTTATTAAACCACGTGTATTACATCCAGGGGTGCAGGGAGGGAGGTGCTGAAGCGACGGTCATCGCTTCACGGGTAACTTCCGCTTCCTCCCTGCATCCATGGATGTAATACACGTGGTTTAGTAAAGTCGGTTTGCAACCAGGAAACATGAGTGCCGCCATTTTGTCTTCAAATGGATCACAATCTGTACAGCTGGGGCTGAGCAACACGTGCCTGGACACCATCTTGTCAAGTGAAGGATTGAATACAGGTCAGTGCCCGGTTTCACATCTTTATGACTACTTTTAAAAGTGCTGAACAGCTGTTTGGGGTTGTAGGATAAGGAAGATAAAAGGTTTGTGAAGTAGTTCTGCTTAGCAGAGGTGAGAGCTGATTTGAAGGCGAGTGTAGCTTGTTTGAAAGAAGTGAGGTCGACTGGCAGGTGTGTTTTCTTCCAACGCCGCTCTGCATCCCTGGACTCTTGTTGAAGTTTTTTGGTGAGATTGTTGTGCCAGGGTTGCCTATTGATTTGTCGCATCTTGCAATGAGAGGGGCGATTGAGTCTATGGCTGATGTGAGGGTGGCATTATAGAAAGCGGTGGTACTGTCCATATTGTGGAGTGAAAATATAGATGACAGAGGTAGTATAGAGTCTGAGAGTCAGTGAATGTCTAAATGTGCAAGATTTCTGCAAGGATGTGCTAGTGTTTGTACACTGGGGGTCGGTGAGAAGGACAAGGAGGAGAAGGTGAGTAGAGGTTGTGAGATTAGATAGGGAACAGAGGCGGGTGAAGATGAGGTCTACTGTATGTCCATTTGTGTGGGTGGCTGTGGAGGACCACTGAGTAAGTCCAAAAGATGAGGTAAGTGAAAGGAGTTTGGAGGCTGCTGGCTGGCAGGTGTCAGTAGCAATATTAAAGTCACCCATAATGATGGTGGGAATGTCAGAGAGAAAGTGAAGAAGCCAGGTGGAGAATTGGTCAATAAAGGTAGTGGCAGAACCTGGAGGTCAGTTTGCAGAGAAGAGAAAGCGCACTCCTCCACCATGTCTGTTGCCAGGGCGAGGAGTGTTGGTAAAGTGAAGGTCGCCATAGCTCAGTGCTGCAGTGGAGGCCATGTCAGGGGCTGTCAGCCAGGTCTCAGTGATGTTCAAGAAGAAAAACCTCCAGGATGTAAAAAGGTCATGGATCATGTGGAGCTTACTGCAAATGGAGCGGGCAATCCAAAGTGCTCCAGAGAGAGGAAGCAGGGTGGTGGGGGTCAGGGGCACGGGTTTTACATGTGAGGAATCGTGGTAGTTTATCTTGCTTTGATGGAGGTGAGAATAGGTGGGACATATTGGATGGGGGGGGGCAGGATTGGGAGATATGTTGCCAGCAGTGAGAAGTAGTAAAGAAAGGGGAAGCAGGTGGGAGGAGAGTGGTCAGCTTGTTTTATATTTTATTAGGAGAGGTCTGAGGTTAAGGGGTAGGTTTGTGGATGAGGTGAGGTGAAGGGGGTAAGAGAGAGAGGGAGATAGTTATCTGGTTAGAGGGTGCTGGGGTTTGGGGGTAGCAAAGGAGAACGAGGATAAGTGGAGCAAAAACTGTGAGGGAAAATGTGAGCATAGTGAAAAAGCAGGGTGAGAAAAAAAGACAGGTATAATTAGAAGACAGTAATTACTCTTACCTTATGGCCAATTTCTGGACTATTTCTGGTATATTTCTGCTGTACACTTTAAAGAAATCACTTAAAATGATATCACTTCAGGCCAAGGTCATTCACACCTGCCTCTCTGTAAGTGCGGACAAATTGAGCCACGCACACGATGAACAGGTCCGTATACCGCATTCATCCACAACCAAAGACTATATTACGAAAAAGAGGTGCAAATAACGCACACAAAAACTCTGCTATTGTAAAAATTATCAATCAGCAGCAAGTACGGTCAAAAAAAAGTGTAAAAAAACAGGGTTTTGGCTGATACGTTTTTGCAAAAAAGTATATTAAGCTGCTTCAACTACTCCAAGACAACCCTGATTGAAGCAGTCCCAGGGACATATATGTTATGTCAATGTCATTACTAATTCAATTGAACCTGCATATGTGTTAATGCATATTGAACTGCACTTCTGTGAAAGGGTTAACTGGACATTGGTGAATAATGAGACTTGATTATGTGGAAGGGGTATATCTTTATTGAATAAAAGATTTATATAATCTAAAAGGGGTATATCTTTATTAATAAAAGATTTTTATTATCTGTTTTATGCCTATGAGTAAGGACTAACGTCCGAAACACGTCCAGCTAGGATGCATATATGTTTTTCATTTTTCTTGAATAAAGTTACCCCACTTCTATGGACAAGTGGCCCTGGATCATCCTTTCTTTTTCTTTTTCCCAATGGCAGATTTCAGCTCACCCCAAAGATTTTCAATAGTATTGAGGTCAGGACACATTGCTGGCCATTTTCAAATAGTCTATTCTTTCTTTTTTAACCATTCCTGTGTACTTTTGTATGTGTTCTTTGGATCATTGTCTTGTTGGAGGATCCATGATCTTCAATTCAATCCAAATCTTTTACACTGGGTAGGACATTTCACTCCAAAATCTCTTGATAATTCTCTGATCTCAAGTTTCCTGTGGTACGGTCAAAGTCTTTAGTACCAGATGCAGAAAAGTAACCCCACAGCATAATTGATCTTCCACCATGCTTAACTGTCAGTAATGTGTTCTTTTCCTTACAAACTTTATTGTGCCTTCTGTAAACAAACTGTTGGTTTGCATTGCCAAAAAGGTCTATTTTTGGTTTATCTGTCCGCAGAACATTCTCTTAGGATTGTGGATTGTCAAGGTACTCTTTGGCAAAGATCAATCATACCTTTTTATGTTTTTTCTTCAGCAATGGTTTCTGCCTTGGCCTTTACCTATAAAGCTCTGCTTGGTTTAGTGTGCAGCATATTGTACTTGTTGAAATCAGGACCCCAGACTGTTCCAGGTTGCCCTTCAGGTCTTTCGGTATTTGACATGGTGTTTTCTCTACCATTCACACCTAAATTCGAAGATATCTATTGTCAATTTTCCTCTTTCCCCTACGTCCAAGGATATCCTTGACGGTTCCATGCTTGGCAAACTTCTTAACAACATTGCATAGTGTTGAAACTGGGATATCAAGGTCTTTGGAGATTAATTCTCATCACCACACAATAAAAGAAAAAAGAACGGATCTACCCATGGCCAATCACTTCTGTAGTCCTCGTCAAACCATAATGGATATGAAAATTCCAGTATTGAAAGGTCATTTCAAATTCAAAGAGACAGGAGAATCTGGAAATACAAGCTAATGATGACCTTTGACACATTCAGAGCAGAAATGAATTGTCACATGGATTTATGTCTTTATACACCAATTTAAGAATCTTCAAATCTAGTACCATATTCAAAGGACAATAAAACTATCATGCTTCTTATCTCTGAATGCTGAAATTTACTGCACCAGCTGCTCTTTTTTCAACCCTCCCAACTCTGACCACTATGTTCTGCTTCATCTCACTTGTCTTATTTACTGTATTATCCAACCCTCCATTTGTGTATACTGTATATGTGTGTGTGTTCAGAATTTGTGTCATTATTAGCCTGAAGAAGAGATCTTAGAGTCTAGGAAGCTCGCTATTTATAACCATCTTGTCAGTTAGCCATTAAAAGATATCAGCCACTGAGGACTCTCAGATTTTAATATTTTACATAGATGCAGGAACAGAATCTGGCTTACTACATAGAAACGGGAACAAAACCTAGCTTACTACGTAGATATGGATACAGAACTGCATTTATTACTCAGATATTGGAAATGAATTAGTTTAGTACATAGATGGGGGAACAGAAAAGGGCTTACTACGTAGGAACAGATATAGAACCTAGCTTATTGCTAAGGTATGGGAACAAAATCAAACTTTATAATTATGTAACTGAATAGAACTGAACTTACTACACAGATCTGAGAGCAGAATCAGATATAGGTTCTTTTACACACCATATTTTTTTAAAAACTTTATTTAAAAGAAAAAAAAATTCTAATGTGTTAAAATACTATTAGGATTATCAGCTTTAGTACATAGTGGAATACCACAGTATTTCAGTGCATAGGGAAATAGATGCTTTGCTAGAAACCCCTCCCCCTGGACTTCATGGAAAGACCAACACGGCATCAATGGGGTAATGGGGTCATGTTTGACGCTTCTTTTGAATATTTGAGAATCTGCATAAATATCTGCTTGTCTATCCTGAAGGCAGCAAAGTTCATTAGAGTTCAGAAGTGCAGTGCCAATGTGTTTTTTTCCTATCAGATTTGGTGCAGATTTTGGGACAGAAAACAAAAATCTGATCCACATGTGCAAGGAAAAGTAAATCAACGGGGGCCCAGTACTTCTATTATAGACTTTCTGGCCTCAGGATAGACATGCAGATTTTGATGCTGATTCTCAAAATCTAATTTTAGTTAAAATATGTAAGTAATAGTGATGAGCGATCACTAAAATGCTCGGCTGCTCGATGCTCGGGTCGAGCAACTCGAGATGCTCGGGTACTCGACCTGAGCACTGAGCCCAATGTTATCTATGGAAGACTTGAGCATTTTTCCGGCATGACCCTCGGCAGCCTGGATAAACCCTGTAAATGTCACAAAAGTATAACAACAGTGCTCAAATGACATGGGAACAGCATGGGGAAGACCCCTTTCAGCATTTCTGACGCCCAGGTCATTGCTGTGAACAATGTTGCCTGAGTATTACGCCATTTTTACGAACTCGCAATAAAATGTCCAAAAATGAAACCAAAATGCTTTTACCTCGGGAAAATGTTAAGGGCTCATACTCATTTGTGAGACAGTGTTGCTGCATGATACTTTTTTGGATTACATGTGTGGCGCCCCTGCGGGTATTAGCCACAGTATAAGATCATAATAGTTGCACTCACTTAGAAAGCCAAGCCACTGCACTACCACCTTTGGCCAGTAGGGGGAGCTCCAGAGACACCAGAGACTTCCCTAGAGATAAAACACTGGTTTGAGGTAAATTTTCAGACAGTTGGAGCCAGGAGCTCAGAGTGACAGGAGCTGCATTGAGTTCCTGAGAACTGGCTGACAATTTTCTAGGGCCAAGCCATCGGTCTGAGGAGGAGAAAACTGATAAGAGGAACACTTTCAGAATCGGGTAGCATCATTATCTACCCTAGATAAAAAGCGCAGATACGGATACCGGATCCGTGGCTGCATTAGTTATATATAATACAGCAACCGGAAAACGTGAGGTAACAACAAGCTTCACAGGGCCAGACACAGCAAATACTAAGAGTTCAGCAGTACTCCCGGAGGGGGTAAGCAGAGAGAGACAAAGGACTCAAGTTGCCTGTTGAGTGGGACCCAGAGAGGACAGATTTGGGCCGGCAGCGAGTTCACACACGGCAGCAGGGCCACATAGACAGCGCAAGCAGGAGGTAAAGGACCCGGTGGGGCCTGAGCAACTGAACCCCTATTGCAGACTCCGGAGACGGGACTTGTTGTATTATAGTTTGGTTGAAAGTAAACCAGTTAAACCTCATCTGTGCCTCAGCCTCTGATTTAACAGTTACCATCTATCCAGGATTGGGACCATCACCGCTGAGAGGATTTGCTGTGAATCAAGTAAGTGTCTGTGCCCTTAACATCTCCTCACCATACTTCCATCTTCATCCATCATTAACTTTAACATCACCTGTCCAGGGGACCCTACAGCCCTACCCGGAAAAGGGCTATACCATCTCAGCTGCCTCTCACCATCATCCCCTGGCCAGTACAAGGCAGCGGTGGCCATATATAGCCACATTATTCTGGGTGGCGTCACGACAATAACATCTACAAACTTTATAAATTATATAAACTTCTAAATCCCCTGTAAATACCCCCTTTTAGGAGTGTGCCAGCCTGGGGCCACGGCCTGGGTCCAGCCACCAGTGACTTCCCCAAGGAAAGGGACCCTGCGCCGGGTATCCCGGTCCCCTAAGCTGGGCGGCACATCTCTCTTTGGCGTCACGAACAGGATTTACCGCGCCTGGTTAAATCGGGTACTGTGTGCCGTGATTAATGCCGAAAATTGTGAGAAAATCCGAGAAAAATTGACTTTTTTATCAAAAAGTGATTTTCCCATTGGAAACCATTGAAATAGACTTTTCCCCATTGACTAACATTGAAACAAAATGGCCGCCAGCCTCTGAGGTAAAATTGCATCATCACTAATTACCTCATAACTGCCACAGCACGAGACTGCTATTTGAACTGTGTCATAGCCCTGAGCTCTGATCTGACTGAAAAATTTCAGATTCCGCCATTACTGAGCTCACGGCGAGCAGAAGCAGCAGGGGGCGTGTCTTTGTGGGCGGTACCAAGCTGAGAGCTCTGACGTCTGCAAAAGGGAAAACCAATCCTGCTGCACAGCGGAACGATTATACGCCATCCCGACGGAAGCAGAGGACCGGAAGGGTCCGGATTAACTAAGGGGGCGCAACATGTCGCAGCACGGAGACGCCGAAACACCCGGCGACACAAATGCAGCTGAACCACAGAACAGAGCGCTCGGCAGCACAGCGGCGCAAGGTGCAGCGCCCATTATGCCGATGTTGATGCCATATACCCCAGGTGCTCCATGGCTTCCAGTGTATGAAGGTAAGCCTAATACTTTTGATGATTTTAAAGAAAAACTGCTGGCCTATTTAAACATGTTTCCAATGGCAGAAGCTCAGCGTGTCGGTTTGCTGATGGCACAGTTAAGTGGTAATGCCAAGCGAGAAGTCACAGCATGGTCCGCTGATCTAAAAGACACTGCTGAGCATATTCTAGCTGGATTAAAGGCAGTATTTGAAACTACTGCTGGTAGCAAAGCAAAGACCAAATTCTTCAATTGCAAACAAAAGGCCAATGAGAGTGTGAGAGACTTTGCCCTGAATTTACAGGAGGCCCTTAAAGCACTTACACTGGCTGAACCATTGTTTAACACTGGCGCTGATAAATTGCTAAAAGATCAATTCATTGAGGGACTATTAACCCCTTCTCATCGAGGGCATGCGAGTATGCTGACTTTCAAGGACCCTGAAGTGACATTTGCCCAGTTAAAGGAGAGCGCTATTCGTCTCCAGCAGGCAGAGGCACTTTGGGATCAGGATCCTGAGCAATCCATTACAGAAACCCCTCAACAACAGAGAGTGCCAGTGACATCAGTTAAGCCCCTGGAGGCCAGTGCTAATGATGCTTTCCAGCAAAAGCTTGACTCTCTAACAGACATTGTCACCTCAATGGCTAAAACCATGCAGGAAATGAGAGAATCACAGACTACCAAATGTAAATAGATTTCATGTGCATTGTATATTTGTTAAAGTTATGCAGTTGAATAGAATCATAAAAGGTATGATGTAAAGTGGCAGTCACGGAGAGTTAAAACTTGGCCTCATATGCGGTGACCCGAGGGCCTTGAGGCCTACTGCACTTACAACCCGAAATATCTGAAAGGAACTTGTTTAGTTGTTAATCAGTAGTTATTAGATGTAACGTTAAAAAGCTCAGTACCTACAGAGACTATTCTGTATGAACTACTTGCATATTCTTGAACTCTTTTCTTCATTTATCAGCCCGGAGGCGGTAAATTAAAGCTCCGGAAAGACTGTTTTTTGAACATTCTTAAATTATTCATAAACTTTGTTGGAAAAATGGACGCTAATTGCAGTGCCTTTCCTAACAAATAAATAGCCCTCAAGGACAGAGCTGTATTAATGGACGCTATTTGAAGTGACTTTTTACAAGACTCTATTTTTTAAACTTGAGTGGTTTTTGTAACTTTTTATTTTTTTTTTAAGACTCTATAAATATTATCTGTTATATCTTATGTTTATTGTCCCACAGTCCCGGAGTACTGTTCTTAACTAAGGGGAATGTGGCGCCCCTGCGGGTATTAGCCACAGTATAAGATCATAATAGTTGCACTCACTTAGAAAGCCAAGCCACTGCACTACCACCTTTGGCCAGTAGGGGGAGCTCCAGAGACACCAGAGACTTCCCTAGAGATAAAACACTGGTTTGAGGTAAATTTTCAGACAGTTGGAGCCAGGAGCTCAGAGTGACAGGAGCTGCATTGAGTTCCTGAGAACTGGCTGACAATTTTCTAGGGCCAAGCCATCGGTCTGAGGAGGAGAAAACTGATAAGAGGAACACTTTCAGAATCGGGTAGCATCATTATCTACCCTAGATAAAAAGCGCAGATACGGATACCGGATCCGTGGCTGCATTAGTTATATATAATACAGCAACCGGAAAACGTGAGGTAACAACAAGCTTCACAGGGCCAGACACAGCAACATACTAAGAGTTCAGCAGTACTCCCGGAGGGGGTAAGCAGAGAGAGACAAAGGACTCAAGTTGCCTGTTGAGTGGGACCCAGAGAGGACAGATTTGGGCCGGCAGCGAGTTCACACACGGCAGCAGGGCCACATAGACAGCGCAAGCAGGAGGTAAAGGACCCGGTGGGGCCTGAGCAACTGAACCCCTATTGCAGACTCCGGAGACGGGACTTGTTGTATTATAGTTTGGTTGAAAGTAAACCAGTTAAACCTCATCTGTGCCTCAGCCTCTGATTTAACAGTTACCATCTATCCAGGATTGGGACCATCACCGCTGAGAGGATTTGCTGTGAATCAAGTAAGTGTCTGTGCCCTTAACATCTCCTCACCATACTTCCATCTTCATCCATCATTAACTTTAACATCACCTGTCCAGGGGACCCTACAGCCCTACCCGGAAAAGGGCTATACCATCTCAGCTGCCTCTCACCATCATCCCCTGGCCAGTACAAGGCAGCGGTGGCCATATATAGCCACATTATTCTGGGTGGCGTCACGACAATAACATCTACAAACTTTATAAATTATATAAACTTCTAAATCCCCTGTAAATACCCCCTTTTAGGAGTGTGCCAGCCTGGGGCCACGGCCTGGGTCCAGCCACCAGTGACTTCCCCAAGGAAAGGGACCCTGCGCCGGGTATCCCGGTCCCCTAAGCTGGGCGGCACATCTGCAAGATTTAAAAAAAAATGTGTGGCACTCCGATGCCCCTGGGAAGAGACGTGGATGAGGGCCTTCTTAAATAATGTGCCCATTAATACAAAGTCGGTCTTTTCTAGTATTGCCCTGGGCAGGGCTGTCAAAAATTGGAAGGCACTCTGATGCCCCTGGAAGAGACGTGGAGGAGAGCCTCTTTAAATATTGTTCCCAACACAAAAAGGCGGGTCTCCTATACTTGTAATGCCCATGCACTAAGTATGGACTAAAACATTTACCCCTGGGTGGTATACACGAACCTACTGTCTAAATTTTTAACGGTTAGGGGCATCATAAACAACATGTAAATAAAATATATTTTCGTGGCATCATGGACCACGGTCGCCCTGATGATATGGTGGTGGCGGATGAGGAGCAGGAGGAGGAGTACAGCTAATAGTCCAAATCAGGAAGTGTATACCCATGTGGGGACGTGAGGAGGGGCGTGGGAATATACATCCCCAATAAATACAGTGGCTTCAACTTTACATTACTCTGCTATCATTTGGTGGTGTGCTGAAGTCAGGCCCAATCCAACCCTTGTTCATCTGGATCAGGGTCAGCCTGTCAGCTTTTTCAGTTGACAGGCGAGTGCGTTTATCAGTAATGATTCCACCGACGGCACTAAAAACCCACTCTGACAAAATGCTAGCGGCAGGGCAGGCCAGGACTTCCAAGGCGTAGAGAGTAGAGATGAACGACTACTAAAATGCTCGGGTGCTCGAAGCTCGGGCCGAGCATCCCAAGATACTCATGTACTTGACTGAGCACCGAGCCCAATGTAAGTCAATTAGTGACAATTTGTATCAGTAACCTTTATTTCTAAAACATGTTATCTCTACTACTTTATTATACAGAAAAAAATTCACAGCAGTACACAGTTACTGCCAATGATGTGTGTCTACATATATATAGATGGATAGAAGTGAAACACCTATGCATTTGATAAAAAATACAAAAACATGTGTTTTTTCAAAAAAATAAATTTTTGGATTTTTTTTTGATATTTTACTGGTTCTATATAATTGTTGGAGTTGCTGGCTCCACAGCTTTACTCTGCACCCCCATTGACCCCAGATGGTCTTTGATTGAAGTGAGTCCTCCCACTTCCCATAAAAATTATAAAAATGGAGGCTTTGCTAAGTACAAGGAAAGAGTGACATGGCAGGATAGTGACCCATCAGATCTAAGGCCACCTTGCCACGGTTGATGGGCAAACAGGTATTGGCCAATATGTGTACTAAGAACCTTACTTAACAAAGATAAAATCTCCAACAGCAGATAGTACCAAAAAATAACCCTGAATCTGCTAAGACTCGCGCCCTCTATATCTGCAGGAACTTCTGTGAATCAAATTAAAATAAATAGGTTCTAACACCAGCAGAATTGGAAGCCACAGAAAACAGTCAATAGCAATTCATACCTAGGAAGAAAACTTCCTAACTGAGAGCAGGTAAACAAATATGCAGACTAAATATCAACCCACAACTCAGAGCAAGACAAGCAATAAGAAGATCCACAAGCACACAACATGTGTGGCACAAAATAACAAAAACCCATTCACTTAGCTTGCAAGGATTCAGCAGAGCTTGAAGAAACCAGGGAGAGATGTGGACACCTCCAAGAATAAGAAAGTTATGACACACCCCAGGGTATGGGGACTCGGGTGTCTGGGCCCTCTCCTGTGGTAGGGATGTCACTGGTGCCTGTCCAGACCCGTGGCCCTGGTGGTCGACTTAAAAAAGAGGAAGTTGAATGGGAGAAATAAAAGTTTATAAAGTTTGTCGTGACGCCACCCGCAGATTCTGGTGATGATCACCAGCACCGCTTCAGACCTCCGGGAGACGATGCTACAGCAGCCAAGATGGTACAGCTCCCTGCAGGTAGAGCTAGCCCTCCAGGGCAGGACAACACTTGTGGTGGTGGTGATGAATATGGTGTATGGGTAGGTAGTGCAGTGACTCGGAAAATGGAGACACGGAGGCTGTATGACTCTGTATGGGTGTTTAGTTGTCACTGAATAAAACAGTTCAACACGGGTTAACAGTCACACAGTTATGGGTAGCTGGCTGAGTAGTCACTGAGGTGAATAATGTTTCATTGAGGCTCTCAGAGAATACCTTCTGCTTATACTGTCCTGTTACTTTCCTTGCGCCTCCTTACTTCCTTGCGTTGCTCTGCACAGCCCACTTGTCTACCAGGCCCGTGGGATGCTCTAAGGTATCCTTCTTCTATTCTAAGGGACTCACCCCTCTTTTGTGTCCCTGGTGGGGCTGCACGTTCTGGACGGGGGGTCAGGGCTTATAGTTAGGCGCTCGACCTACCGGTGTTGATGACTCAGGGATAGACTCCTGCACCGCGACTTGGAGCCGGTTCTCCGTTGTGGAACAGGATTCCCCCGGACTGTAGCAGGTCCAGCACTGGGTCGCTGCTCCTTCTGGGCGCCTTCCCTGGTGTCCGCTCAAGGGTCCTTCTCTGCCTCTCTTCACAGATGTTCTGCTTCCCGTGCTCACATTGCTGTAGCCTGAAACTCCTTCCACTGGGGCTGGGTATTTCAGCAGATAATTTAACTCTGTAGTCCCCAGCTCTAAGTGTGTGAATGCAAGATGAGAGCCTCAGGTTGATGTTACACTCCCCTAGTGACAGTAATACCACACACTCTGTTGTAGGTGCAGTACCCCTACTGTAGCGCACTGACCAGTGGTGTGCCACAATTACAACTGGCAGAGATTGATCAGCTCCAACCACCTATATGCTCCAATCCAAAGCAGACTGCCAATCATCAGGATCAACTGAGGAACTCTCCAAAACACAGCCAGCTGTATCACGAACAACAACCAGAGGAGGGAGCTCACAACCAGAATTCTTCATCAATGAATTCACAACAGATATCTAGACGTGTGACATCTCACCAACGATGTCAAAAAGATGTCCTAACGACCAAGATCGTTAGTGATATCTTACAGCGTGTAACGGTACCTTTAGAAAAAGCTCTGCAGGTAGATTTTCAGTAAGATCAGTATTTGACCCATAGATCTTGAAAGCTCATTTATTGTAAATAAAACTTGGATAATAAGACATTGGATCGCAGATATCAATGTAGTATAATTTTATTCAACTTTCGTGGACCTGAATCGCTATATAGGCGGCTTATTCACAGATTCCCTTATGGTGTCTATATCTGTCTTTTATATAGTATGTTATATACAACACATAAAATTGTAGCTATTATTGGACCTATAGAGAAAGATTTCTTGGCATTGTACCTACACGTAAGATTGTGCTTACAAGATTTCTTGGCATTGTGCCTACAAGTAAGATTGGGCCTATAAGATTTCTTGGCATTGTGACTACAAGAGTGCACTTCATCTGTTCTACAAACCTAGTCAGTGGTGATACATGTAATAATGCCAAATCCTGACACTAATTCTACACTATAGTGTTATCATGAATACATATTGCTTTTTTTGTCCTCAGCAGTTAATTATAGCGTTATGTGGAGAATTAATTAATTGCAAATTAAACTACACACATAACATAACTCCCAGTCCACAGATGTTTCCCAATTTAGATTCGTTCTCATAAGTAATCCAGAATGTGAGAGAGAGAACAAGTCCCAGCAATGGAAATTATATAGTCGTGGATGAAATGTTGATGGATAAGGCACTTTTTTATGACTAAATATAGACATAATTAAATGGTAATATTGTTTGCAGCCACGAATAGGCAGAATTAAGGTAGATTCAATTTTGAAAGCAAACAAGGCATGTAACATATCAAACTTTACTAGAAGCTTCATTATGGGAAACATATACGGTACAATAGTTACTTAAACATAAATCTAATGACAAATTAATAAATTCATTTATTTCAACTCATAATTGGACCACAATCATGGACTGACCTGAGCTAAACAGCCTCATAGAAACTTGTAAGGCAGTCAAGTTTGGGTTAGGAGATCCATGAAGATTAAAAGTTGGAACATATGCATAGAAAGCAATTCGGCTTGTTTGGAGAAAGAAGAAGGGTGAGTACAACCCCAAGAACATTCTGTCAGTTGTGAATCATGGGGTGGAAACATCATACTTTGTGGGTGCTTTTTGGCAAAGGGGACAGAACAACTGCACCATATTGAAAGGCGGATGGATTGGGTCATGCATCACGAGATTTTCCCCAAAAACCTCCTTCGCTCAGTAGGAGCATTGAAGATGGGTTGTGGCTGGGTTTTCCACCATGACAATAACCCCAAACACACAGTCAGGGCAACTAAGAAGCATTTCAAAGTCCTGGAGTGACCAAGCCAGTCTGTAGTTCTCAACCAAATAGAAAATCTTTGAAGGGAGCTGAAGCTCAATATTGCCCAGTGACAGCCCTGAGACCTGGAAGATCTGAGGAAGATCTGTATGAAAGAGTGGGCCAAAATCCCAGTGTTTACAAACTTAGTCAAGAACCACAGGAAATGTCTGATCTCTGTGATTGCAAATAAAGATTTCTGTACCAAATATTATGTTCTGTTTTTCTATTGTGTCAAATACTTCTTTCATGCAATAGAATGCAAACTAATTATGTAAAAATCACATATTGTGATTTTCTGGATTGTATCTCTCACAGTTGAAGTGTACTGTACTTACAATAAAAAGTACCGACCTCTCCATTCTTTTTAAAACTTGCAAAATTAGCAGTGTATCAAATACTTATTTTCGTCACTGTATAATATAGAGACTATGAGCTGCATAAAGGCTGCTGGCTACGTATGTATAATATAGAGGATGTGGGTTGTATATACTAGTGTATCTCAATGAATTAGAATATCATCAAAAATCAATGTAAGGCAGGACAGAAAACCACATCTGCCACATAAAGGCTGCACTTGCAGCACCGTTGCGGCAAGCCCCATGCATTCTCTATGGGGCTTGCAGCAAGTGCGGAGTTGCCGCCATCCGGCACTTGCAGCAGTTGTGGCTGCGAATAAAACAACACCTGACCACGTTTTTTTTTGCAGCCGTAACTGCCGCAAGTGTCGGATCACGGCAATACCGCAATTTCCGCACTTGCCGAAAACCTCATAGAGAATGCATGGGGCTTCCCGCAAGTGTACTGCAAGTGCGGCCAGTAAGCAGCAAATGGGGTTTTCTGTCCGGATCTGCCAGATCCGGACAGAAACGCAGATGTGCATGGGGCCTAATATTGCCATATTTCAGGGCATTCCTGGGAGCCCTGAAACACGTTGACTAATAAATCAATATTATATTCACTCTTTGATGTCTGGTGGAATACGGCAGCAAAGTTTTTAAACCTTCATTCTCCCTACTTTAATTTTCTGTGACAATGATCTTTGGGTTTTCATTGGCTGTAAGCCCTAATCATCAATATTTACAGAAATAAACATTTGAAATAGATCACTTTGTTTGAAATGACTCTATATACAGTGGGTATGGAAAGTATTCAGACCCCTTTACATTTTTCACTCTTTGTTTCATAGCAGCCATTTGGTAAGTTCAAAAAAAGTTCATTTTTTTTCTCATTAATGTACACTCTGCACCCCATCTTGACTGAAAAAAAAAAACAGAAATGTAGAAATTTTTGCAAATTTATTAAAAAAGAAAAACTGAAATATCACATGGTCATAAGTATTCAGACCTTTTGCTCAGACACTCATATTTAAGCCACATTCTGTCCATTTTCTTGTGATCCACCTTGAGATGGTTTTACTCCTTCATCGGAGTCCAGCTGTGTTTAATTGAAATGATAGGATTTGATTTGGAAAGGCACACACCTGTCTACATAAGACTTCACAGCTCACAGTTCATGTCAGACCAAATGATAATCATGAGGTCAAAGGAACTGCCCAAGGAGCTCAGAGACAGAATTGTGGCAAGGCACAGATCTGGCCAAGGTTACAAAAGAATTTCTGCAATACTCAAGGTTTCTAAGAGCACTGTGGCCTCCATAATCCTTAAATGGAAGAAGTTTGGGACCACCAGAAGTCTTCATATACCTGGCTGTCCAGCCAAACTGAGCAATCATGGGAGAAGAGCCTTGGTAAGAGCGGTAAAAAGGAACCCCAAGGTCAATGCGGCAGCTGAGCTCTAGAGATGCAGTAGGGAGATGTGAGAAAGTTCCACAAAGTCAACTATCACTGCAGCCCTCCACCAGTCAGGCCATTATGGCAGAGTGGTCCAATGGAAGCCTCTCCTCAGTATAAGACTTATGAAAACCCACATAGAATTTGCAAATAAACACATGAAGGACTCCCAGACTAGGAGAAACAAGATTCTCTGGTCTGATGAGATGAAGATACAACTTTTTGATGATAATTAGAAGTGGTATGTGTGGAGAAAACCAGGCACTGCTCATCACATGCCCAATACAATCCCAACAGTAAAACATAGTGGCAGCATCATACTATGGGGGTGTTTTTCAGCTGCAGGGACAGGACAACTTGTTGCAATTGAAGGAAACATGAATGCGGCCAACTGCAAATATATCTTGGATGAAAACCTCTTCCATAGTGCTCTGGACTTCAGACTTGGCCGAAGGTTCACCTTCCAACCAGACAATGACCCTAAGCACACAGCTAAAATAACAAAGGAGTGGCTTCAGAACAACTCTGTGACCATTCTTGACTGGCCCAGCCAGAGCCCTGACCTAAACCAAATTGAACTTCTCTGGAGAAACCTGAAAATGGCTGTCCACCAACGTTCACCATCCAACCTGACGGAACTGGAGAGGATCTGCAAGGAAGAATGGCAGAGGATTCCCAGATAAAGTTGTGAAAAACGTGTTGCATCTTTACAAAGAACACTTATGGCTGTACTAGCTGAAAAGGTGCACGCCCCCTCTCAGCTTGCTGCCTTTCTGAGTGTCTGGCCGCGTCATGAAAGGGGCGGGGCTAAATTGCATCATGCCGTTAGCCCTGCCCCCTTTCATGACGCGGCCAGGCTCTTAGTAAGCATAGAGGGGCGTGCATAATTACAAGGGAGCAGCAGACAGACACGCCTTTGAGACTAATTCAGAAACAGAGAACTCACACAGGACGGAGGTGAATATAAACTTTTCTCTACTTTACAAAATCGATTTTTTGTCTGCAAAAGGGTTGGCTAGAAATGAAAAGAGGGGGGTGCAGGGACAGGTCTAAAGATGTGGGGGGGGGGGGTCAGTTTGTTGGGTCAGGTTCCCTTTAAAAATGGACCGAGCATTTTCCCCCTAAAATCCGACTCCTGACCACTTTTGTTCTTATTGCAGCGAGGCTTTGTATTGCATCTACATGGAAAAATGTGTCCCCTCCAGCAATGTGCGACCTTACCTCCAAACTGAACCTGATTTTTACTTATGAGGCACCTCCCAGGCGGTATGTCAGGGAGGCTTGGGCAATCTGTGCCTCCCACCCGTTGGCCGTTCCTCCCCCTGGTTGAGGGCTGGAGGTCGGCAGGGGACAACTGGGCAGCTTTTCGGTTGGCCCTGGCCTCCCATTGGCTTTATCCTTTCTCACCTCTCCCTCCTCAGTATTAACTTTACTAATTTCTTTTAATGCCTTTACCCTGACTCCTTTGCCTCCCGTTCTCTCCCCCCCTCCCACTCCCTCCCTGCCCTATTTTCTTCCCTCCCTGCCCTATTTTCTTCCCTCCTGCTTTCCTCACTATCCCAGTTCCTTTTGGGTCATATGTGAATATATTTCCTGAAATTGATGTGACTTTTCAGGCGGAGCTGTTGCTAGTTTATTTCGCATATGTTAACCTCTTATGTATTCATTTCTGTACTATAGAAAATTCTGAACTTGAATAAACATCATTTATGACAAAAAAATAAAAAATAGACCGAGCAGTCATCACGTGTTAAATATTTCATGCTGTATGATAGATTTTGTACATATTTTTAAGATGTGACACTTTTTCTTTTTTACCGCTCACTACTTTGATAGCTTACTTTAGTTTAGATCAATATTTTGCATCAAAATTTAGGGGAAATTTGGTTTAGGCTACTTTCACACTACAATTTTGAAGGGAGCCGATGCTGTCCGATAAAATCGGACAGCATCAGCTCCCTTCTGATGCCTGGAATCGGATGCCAAATAGGCATCCGACTCCGGCATAAATTCGTAGCCTCCGCCTCCGGGCCAAAAAAAAAAAAAAAATAATATGCTAAACCTATGCCTGAGCCCCCGCCGTCTCCCGCCGGCTCCCGGTGCGTTCGCGCTGTCTGCAGAGGTCTTCTACTGCTGTACAGGACCTACCGTGATGTCACAGTCACGTGACCGCAGGTTACCATTTTTTTTAACCCCTGCTATCCCAGTTAGGAGTTTTACTGTACTGAGCATGCTCAGTACAGTAAAATCGGGTCCGAAGAGACATCAGATGTTTCCTCGGACCCCGCTCCATAGGGCCCCATGCTAAATTGATTGGACCGAATCGGATGTGCACTAAATGGCATCCGATTGGGTCCGATCCGATTTTGTCTGATTTTATTTTCTGTGCAAAAATCGGAGCATGCTCCGATTTTTGCACCGATAAAAAAAATCGGACAGAATCGGATCGGACCAAATCGGATGCCATTTAGTGCACATCCGATTCGGTCCAATGCCCATAGGGCTGCATGGAGGCAAAAATCGTTCCGATGCTGTCCGATTTTTATCGGACAGCATCGGAACAACTAAAATCGTAGTGTGAAACCAGCCTTATTTAAAGACCTTTAAAACTGCCCCGTTTTCTTGACACATTTCAAAAATGTCTCTTAAGACCCCTTTCACATAAGCGTTTCTGTCCGGATTCGGCCGCCTAACGGCCACACTTGCGGTCCACTTGCGGCAAACCCCATGCATTCTCTATGGGGCTTGCGTCAAGTGCAGCAAGTGCGGTAATGATGCAATCCAGCACTTGCAGCAGTTGCGGCCGTGAAAAAAAAATGCAACTGACCGCGTTTTTTTCGCGGCCGCAACTGTGCAAGTGCCGGATCGTGGCAATAGCGCACTTGCCACAAGTCCCATAGAGAATGCATGGGGCTCAAAGCAAGTGAACCGCAAGTGTGGCTGTTAGGCGGCAAATGCAGCAGATTCGGACAGAAAACCTGATGTGAAAGGGGCCTTAAGGCACAAAAATATATTTGGAATAAGGCACTAGTTTTTTGGCTCAAGATGAATCAGATTCCTGGCACATTTCATTAAGTAATGCTCGTTTACATGTATACATTTGGAATTCATCCAGAGAAAGTAATGCATGCCTTTTTTTCATAATAATAAAAACTTGGAAAGGGGTGATGTATTGTTTTTTCTTTTAAGGTAATATTTTTAGTTAATATTAGGCAGAATATTCTGGAATACAGATGTCTTCTAGGATATTTGTGTAACTCCAGATGATTTACAATATTTCCTGCACTTGTTTACCACCCACACTGTACAAGAAAAACGAAAATTAATTTATTGTCCATTCAGCATTACCGAGATGGATATATCAAAAAGTATTCACCAAAAGATAGCCATGAAAAACATCCATTGCACTTAGCAGTAGCTGTAAGCTCCACTGAGAGGCAACTCAGGTGTCTTAATACCGCTGCACAATCTCCTGCAACCAGTCAAAGCATTGGGGGCGGTTGTGTCACCTGCGACCACCATGCTTTGGGGGAGGTGATTGATTGCATCTATAGACCACAATGTTACCGTAGGGCATCAGTCTCACAAGCACGTGTAATGCATAGTGTCAGTATGCAGCCTATTGGTCACACCCTTACTATTAGATTGGGCATGCTGCCCCGCACCATGTACATGCATCACACAAATGAAAGACGCCCCCAGAGGGCTCAGCCGCACACTGCAAAAGATGAAAAAGTGCAAAAAATAATAAAATGATGATGTGAGGTGTTAGTGGATATTTTGGCCAAAATACGTAAGCTCGTAACCCACCGTCAAGGGCCCTCACACTTACGAGTCCTAACCATATGTTTGTTTTAGCAGACACTTTTCAAAAATGTGTCTTAAGGCACAAAAATACATTTGGAATTAGCACTAGTTGTTTTTGGCTCAAGTTGAATCAGATTCCTGGCACATTTCATTTAGTAACGCTCGTTTACATGTATACATTTGGCATTCTCCAGAGAAAGTAATGCATGCTTTTTTTCATAATAATAAAAACTTGGAAAGGGGCGATGCATTGTTTTTGTTTTTAGTTAATATTAGACTGAATATTGTGGCACACAGATGTCTTCTAGGATATTTCTGTAACTCCAGATGATTTACAGTATTTCCTGCACCTGTTTACCACCCACACTTTACAACAACAACGAAGGAATTTATTGTCCATTCAGCATTACCGAGATGGATATATCAAAAAGTATGAAATATTTATTATGAGCTGTAGACCAAGTCACTACAATGCAATTAGAGCACAACAGCTTTCAGTCAATACAATCTATATTTTGTCATATTTTACCTTAGGCAAAATAGAAATATTTAGGTGTGAATGTTCAATTAAAGCTCACCTCCTGCAGAAGCGCCAATGCGCTAAGTTCAACGTCATTGTTCCTGGTGTTGTTGTGTTACTTCCCTATGTGTGACTACTTGACAACTGCAGCCTTCACTATTTCATCAAAGCAGACGTCCAGTCTGATAGAATATTGATGAGGTGCAGTTGACGTTTTCTAGTCTTCTTTTTTCTCTCCGTTCAAACAAAGAAACTGGTTGTGGTTTGGGAAGAAAAAATATTGGTAGAATAAAAAAAAAGGAGTCTTTTGAGTCTTTTCATTCACTTGTAGTGTATAATATAGAATGCCTTCGGAGTGGAAAATACCTGAAAAATCATCTGTTCACTTCTTGTAGCCACCTGAAGTGGTTAAAAAATGCTCCAAAGCTCGAACATAGGAACAGCAATTCTTTTTATATAGAAATATTCATTGTTACGTACTGTATACTCCAGGTAATAATGAAAAGGTTTTTTAACCCCACACTGAAGTTATTCTTTTTTTTCCTTTTTTTCTCCCATTTTTTCAAGAGCTATAGATTTTTATGTTTTTATTTTTGTCATCATATGAGAACTTGCTCTTTGAATTACACCATTCACTTTACCATACAACCTACTGAAACACAGGAAAAAAATGCAAATTGTGAAAAAAAACATTTTTATCCAGAGTTTTTTGTGTTTTGCTTTTACAGCATTCATGTGCAGTTAAAATTACCTGATATTATGATTCTTCATGTCAGTATGATTACGTACATGTTTTTATTAAAATATGTATAGATATTAGCGGTTTTAAAAAAAGATTTTTTTTTTTTGCACCATTTTTAATCATTTTTATGAATACCATTTTGGGGTATATAAAACATTTTGATAGCTGTGCATTGTTTTTGGATGGGAGGTACAGTGACTCCAAAAAACTGTGTTCTCTCTTTAGTGTACTTAATATATGGGTTAATTAAATATATATTTTCAAAGATTGGGTTTTATAGACGCTGTTATTGCAAACATGTCTATTTCTTTATTTTTTGAACTGGGAAAGGCTAGGGTCAGACTTACGTCATGCATTTGCTAAATGCATGCTCTATTTTCATGTGCGAATCGGCAAAAACGCATGCGTTAATGCACCCATAGACTCCAATGCAAAAAACGTATTGCAAAAGTGCAATGCGTTTGACGCTATGCTTTTTTACTAGTGCACCAAAAAACACGGTCTGCAGCATTTTTTGGCACTTTTGCAAAAGTGCATGCCTTTTTTTTTACATGGGAGTCTATGGGCAATGGATGCTTTTGTAAGCTCTTATGAGCAGGGCTGTCATTATTTTGCTCTAATTGTTGTATTGTATTATGCTTTGTATTGTATTGTATTGTATTGGTTTTTGTATTGTATTTTCTGTTAACTGTTTCTTATGATTGTTTAAATATATACCTCTGAATTGTGAAGCGCTGAGGAATATGTTTGCGCTATATAAATAAAGATTGTTTTTATATTATTTATTATTGAAATACCTTTTAGGGGTATGCTGAATGTGTTTAATCACCCCACTGCAAGTTGTGCTTGTTTTATGCCCTCTGATTGGTTGCTAGTCTGGAACATCCACATAATAAAAGCGGGAAAGAAAAAAATGGAGTCTGATGCTCCTCTAACCTGAGACCTCTCCCCACCCCCTCCCTCATCCAATACCTTCCACCCAGTATCCAATACTGACATTCATCATAATGCACTAATGTTTTTTGTCATTCAAACAGTTGCCAAACAAAGCCCCAACTTGCCAACATTTCAGCAAACTGTTCGTTTTCAAAGGGCCGAGCAAACAATGCAAAATTGGTGCCGGATTTGAAACTGGTGAACATGGTTGAGGAAAGTTCACTCATTACTACTGCATATCTAATTCCATTTTGTGTGATACACTCCTCTGAGCCCTGTTGTTAATTCCAGCATGTGTTACCCTAAGCATATCTAACCCAGCATATGATACAGTGAGCAGCACCAACTATCAGAATCAGCCCTGCCAGCCGTCCTCGGTGACATTGTCTTTTTGTCAGTATCACTTTGCTGTCACCATTAAAATGGCTCCACACTGTGATCCTAAACTTCATCCTTCCTTATCTTTTTGCATACACCCAGAAGAAGAGGAGACATTAGACACATGGAGCAGATCCAGCCACATTTACTGCAGTCATAATGTGAGCTTGTTGTACACTGGGTTTTAATGCTCCTCCCACTGTTTAAAAGTGGAAAATATCAAACCTTTTTAAATTATCTTTCATATTTTACACCAGTAGAAACAAATGATAATATTATTTTTATGTTAACATATTCATAGTTTACATACTTCAATTGGTAAGGTTTTTTTATGGCATCCTTCCTTTAAGTGTGTTGCCAAGTAAAGAGTGCTTTGTTTTGAACATTATGCTTGGCATCCTTATTTTGAAGACAAAAGGTCCTGGTGATGTGCAGAATGAGGACTGAATGTCCACACACACACACTCACACAGAATTTTCACTTTACTGTAGCATATCGGGGTGCTGAATGTACAACACTCACCCATGACTACCACCCTGTGCCACGTTACAATATCATTATGGTTAAAACCATATTTGAACCTGTAGAACCATATTTTTACCAAAAGCCAATTGTTACATAGTTGAAGAAGCACACCAATCTCTTCTGTATTCCTGCCATGTAAATCCAGAGAATGGAGTTAAAATGGGCGTCCTGTTTTGGTAACTATGGTTCTATTAGCCCACATGGTTTAAACCCCTTAGTGACCACAAATGTGACTTGAAACTGCCCTGAGATAAAAGTGAATTGCATCCCCCGAAGGGTGAAAGAGCTGCAGCTGTTGGCTGTACATAATAGCTGAAAATCTGCTTCCTCAGTCATGATCGGTGTCAGCACCGACCATGGCCTTTACACCCCTCACATCAGGGGTGGGGAACTCCAGGCCTCAAGGGCTGCCAACATGTTTTCAGGATTTCCTTAGTATTCCACAGATGATAATATAATCACATGCACTGATAGTATTCCAACCCCTGTGCAATGCTAAGGAAATCCTGAAAACCTGACCTGTTGGCCACCCTTAAGTTGCCCACCCCTGCCTTACAAGCTGCTGTCATTATTGACTACAGCATTGTAATGATTAACAGAGTTTGAGGCCTCCTTCTTTAACCTTATCGGCATCCTGAAATCATGATTGTGTGCTCCTGATGACTACTTTGGCAAAACATGGCCAAATAATGACCTTAGAGTCTGACGGCTATAGGAGTCTGTTCAGAAGTTAATCCAATAGCATAGAAAAACTGAGAAGTTAAAACTTAACTTTTACTAGCTCTATATTAAAAAGACATAGTTGTCTAGACCAAACAAAACAAAAAAATGCGCATACGTGACTGTGCAAGTCAGTGTAGTGCTAAACTGAACCCCTCTTATTACCAGGGTTCACAGGTACCCAAGCTAGGTCCCGTCCAAATACCCTATGGACGCTGGCAGGTGCCTGCTTGATCCGGCTGCACAACCTTGAGGGGGCCAGACTGGACACCATCGCCATCATCTTCACAGGGATGTGTATCTGAACACTAATCCCTATATGTGTACCACGAATCCCTGAAGAAGAGGGGTCTGAAACGCGTCGGGAGGGAACGTATCAGATGACATGGTGGCTATATGACATTCACTAAACCCTGAGCAGCCTGGAAAACACTAGCAGAAGGTTATCCGGAGCTATATGGACTCGTATACATGCGTACAGGTGGACGCAGCTTGGTGAGATCGCTCCCTATAGGAGTATACAAGCTGTTTTTTCACTAATGCATGTGGCTGGGTTTACCTAATGGGATTGTATGTTCTGATGACTACATCCTAGGGGAAACTCAAAACCGAAAAAGCAGGCACCTGCCAGCGTCCCTAGGGTATTTAGACGGGACCTAGCTTGGGTACCTGTGAACCCTGGTAATAAGAGGGGTTCAGTTTAGCACTACACTGACTTGCATAGTCACGTATGCTCACTTTTTTGTTTTGTTTGGTCTAGACAACTATGTCTTTTTAATATAGAGGTAGTAAAAGTTAAGTTTTAACGTCTCAGTTTTTCTATGCTATTGGATTAACACAGCCGTACCTGACTAGACTCCATAGGTCTTAACGGAGGGCAACCTACCTTGCTGCTTAAAGCGAACCTGTCACCCCCTCCAGGCATCTAAAAATACCATAGCCACCTTCTGCACCACTAAGGCTGCAGTCTGACAAGGTGTCTATAGCATTTATGCTCCCTTGATTCACTGAAATAAAGACTTATATAAAATCTGTTTCAAACCTGATCCAAGACCGGGAGGCGGGTTTTCAAGTGTCTATCTCCCTCCTCTGTGGTGTCAGTCATCCCTCTCTGCTCTCTGTGCACCGCCTCCAGGGCCATCTCCCTGCATTACAGAGCTTTGTCAGCTCTCCTACAACATAGAGCTGCTGTTATAAGAGACCCCACAGTAGTAAATCCAGCAGGAGGACGAGCAGACAAAGCACTGGCTGCTACATTGCAGCCCTTGAGCTGAGCAGGTTTCACTTTCATTTTCTTGTACCCAGCAGCATTGCTCCTCAGCCCCTGATCTAAAGCACAAACTCAACTCTGCTGCACTGCTGACAGCTCAGCTCAAGGGCTGCTATGTAGCAGGCAGTGCTTTCTCTGCTCAGGGTCCTCCTGCTAGATTTACTACTGTGGGGTCTCCTATAACAGCAGCTCCATGTTGTAGCAGAGCTGACAAAGCTCTGTAATGCAGGGAGATGGCCCTGGAGGCGGTGCACAGAGAGCAGAGAGGGATGACTGACACCACAGAGGAGGGAGACAGACACTTGAAAACCCGCCTCCCGGTCTTGGGTCTGGTTTGAAACAGATTTTATATAAGTCTTTATTTCAGTGAATCAAGGGAGCATAAATGCTATAGACACCTTGTCAGACTGCAGCCTTAGTGCTGCAGAAGGTGGCTATGGTATTTTTAGATGTCTGGAGGGGGTGACAGGTTCGCTTTAAACTGTTCAGAAGTTAGCAACATTAAGGTGGTAAAAATAACATTTTCCTTTCCTGTTATGTCATTTTGTATTAATTCCTGAAAAGCAGCTGGAGGGTTAATAAATTACCTGACACCAGTTTTGAATATGATGAGAGCAGCTGTTTTTAAAATGGTGTCACTTTGGGGGGTTTCCCAATAGACAGGACCCCAAGGTCACTTAGGTTTTGTAAATTTCCTTGAAAAATTAGAAATTGCTGCTACAGTTTTAAATCTTCTAACATCCTAACAAAATGAAAGAACATTTTACAAATGGTTCTGATGTAAAGCAAACATGAGGAAATGTGATTTATTAACTGTTTTGTATGGTGTGACTATCTGGATCAAATGGATAATAAATTAAAGTTTAAAAATGGAAAAATACTTAAAACATTTGTCAAATTTCTGATATTTTTTATAAATAAATGCAAAACATATTGACCTAAACTTACCATAAACATAAAGTATAACGTGTCACGAAGAAACAATCTCAAAATCACAAGAATTTTTTAACGCTTTCAAGAGCTATTGTCACATAAAAAGACACTGGCCAGATTTTAAAAATTTGGCCATGGAAGGCTCCACTAGTGGAGATTCCCTTCTGTTAGCCAATAAAAATTAAACTGATCACTGATCATTGAAAGCTGGAGGAGAAAAGGTCCAGAAATAGGGTCTTTCTGTTACGAAAAGTTTGCATTACAAAGCACTGACCAATATCAATGGCCAAACTCAGTGCTTCAACAATGAGAGCTGCTCTTTCAAATGCCACTTGTTTTTGGCTAACAGTAGACAGAGGCAAGAAAAGGGTCCTATTGTGCTGCCAGAATAAGTCAAGGATCCATCATCTATGTACAAAGTTTTATTAGGTCAATTCATTTCAAAGCTAACCGCTTCTTCATTAGAACAGACAACTGATGACCTAATAGAACTTATTCCTGACTAGTTCCGGCAGCGCATTAGGACCTTTTTCTTGCCTTATGTTAGCCAAACATTTGAAGGAGCAGCTATCATTGTTAAGGGCCAGATTTTGGCCATTGATATTGGTGAGTGCTGTGTAATGCCAACTTTCCGTAACAGAATCACAGCCCACTATGTTTAGTTAATTAGAACTTGCTATTTCGCAGAGGAGTTGTCTAAATAGGATAAACTCTATAATTTATGATAGTTGCAGTATTTTTAAGGCACTAATTCATGGTGAAACAGTCTGCCGATTGTTTTATGTGAATAAATAGGAGATATCTGTTAACTATTCTGGAAAATCTTTCTTATTTTTGTGCCCACATTCTTGGGTTTTTCTCAGAATCGACAATAACTTGAGCAGAGGCCAAGAATGTGCACCTGAAGCCATTTTCAGGATCGCTGACCAGCCAAGTGGTCACACCATTAACAATTTGCAGGTTAGCCTCTATCTTTTGGTAAAAAGATAACTGGCAATTTTAGTAAAAACCTAATTAAAATACAAAAGTAGTTTTTAGTTGTTGAAAAAGAAAATTACGATTTTTCTTCAATATTTTGATGATTTGCAGAAGATCTAACATTTACTGAAATCTAATGTGAAATGTGGAAATGTTAAGTTGTAAATTCATTTATGAATTATAAATCATTTCAAGAGTAAAAGTGCATTGAGAGCACAACTGTGATTCCCTGTGATTGCACTTTTAAACCCGATTATTTTAATGCAAGCATCTACATGAAAATGCATAAGACTGATTGACTGAACTCATTAGAAAGTCCCCTCTGTGAATGCTTTTGATCACTAGGAAAGAATCTGTAGCACCACAAAATTAGCACAGATGTCTGAGAGGCCTGGGGATATGGATGTATTAATTATATTATTTTTAGATTGCTTTTTATTAAAATATTCAGAATTGTTTAATCCTTAAGTGTCTTACGAGTCAAACAGAAAAATGCATGAATATAAGTGGAACACCTTTATGCTCAACTATGTAGTAATTTATACATTGTTCCAAGAACCTTATTTAAATAAAATTCCAGGCTACAGTAGAAAAAAATAGAAAACTTTTAATTTACCTATGGTGCCATATGTGATAAATGTTCCAGGTATCAATTGGTAGGAGGGTAGGAGTAATAGTCTACACTACTGGTGTTAGATTCAATAAATCCAGAGGACAAAGTTAGGAGTAGAACATGTGTGTTTCGAAGTTTAAACAACTCCTTCATCAGGGTCCACAATATTTGATATCTTAGTTCTCCTGGTGAAGTTTAAACTTCAAAACTTCAAAATGTATTGAGAATAAACCACATGGTACAATACAATCCTATACTATGTTCTCCAGATTGACTCTAACACAAGTAACGAGGCTACACCTATCCTCCTACCACTTACTCAACATGGCAGGATCACCCTACCAAAGGGAACTGCAGCAGCTCCCAAAATTGAGTCCTCCGTTGTGGATTAAGCAACCCCAAAATCTGAGCAATTCCAATACCCCCTCCAATAGACCAATTTCTCTACTGGATAAGTCCCTATTGGCTTCATGTCCCCTTCTCTTTCAAGTGCTCCAGGTAGTTTCACAAGCGTTACAGGGTATTAAAGGGAAGCTGGTATTTTTTTGTTGTTATTAAACCACCCCCAATGTTTAGATCATGTAATGTTCATTAATAAGCTTTTTTAAAATAGAAAAAACTAATTATTGTATACATCCCAAAAAAACATTTTAACAATCTTACATATTTTCATTAGCTAGTTGAGAACAACAGTCAAGCAGTCATCTGGCCGGTTAATAGTTAACAGTTCAGCCGAATTTCAGAAAATGCTGAAAGAGGACCTGTGTGATATCACAAACATGTGACTATAATAGGTGGAACTAAATCTACATAGACCTTAAGGGTACCGTTAACACTTGGCGACGCTCCAGCGATCTCGACAATGATACGATCTGGTAAGGATCGCTGGAACGTTGCTATGTGGTCGCTGTTAAGATGTCAAATCGATCTGCTGAACGACGCAGCTACGATACGGCAACCCATATAACGACCTCGGCGGTTGTTGGGACCTTGTCACACAGCAGATATTTTTTCAATATCTACAAATCAGAGATTTGGCCAATGCCCTATATGGAAGAGCACGAGCCTCGATTCCTACAGAATTTGAAAGAATATGCAGGAGGGGTACGGACACCAGGGGCCTAATTTCAGAAATATAGACTGTGTGCAGAATTATTAGGCAAATTAGTATTTTGATCACATGATACTTTTTATACATGTTGTCCTACTCCAAGCTTTATAGGCTTGAGAGCCAACTACCAATTAAGTAAATCAGGTGATGTGCATCTCTGTAATGAGGAGGGGTGTGGTTAATGACATCAACACCCTATATAAGGTGTGCTTAATTATTAGGCAAATGCCTTTCCTTTGGAAAATGGGTCAGAAGAGAGATTTGACGTGCTCTGAAAAGTCCAAAATTGTGAGATATCTTGCAGAGGGATGCAGCAGTATTGAAATTGCCAAACTTTTGAAGCGTGATCACCGAACAATCAAGCGTTTCATGGCAAATAGCCAACAGGGTCGCAAGAAGTGTGTTGGGCAAAAAAGGTGCAAAATAACTGCCCATGAATTTAGGAAAATCAAGCGTGAAGTTGCCAAGATGCCATTTGCCACCAGTTTTGCAATATTTCAGAGCTGCAACGTTACTGGAGTATCAAAAAGCACAAGGTGTGCCAGTGTGCCATACTCAGAGACATGGCCAAGGTGAAGAAGGCTGAAAAACGACCACCTTTGAACAAGAAACATCAGATAAATCGTCAAGACTGGGCCAAAAAATATCTTAAGACTGATTTTTCAAAGGTTTTATGGACTGATGAAATGAGAGTGACTCTTGATGGGCCAGATGGATGGGCCAGAGGCTGGATCAGTAAAGGGCAGAGAGCTCCACTCTGACTCAGACTCCAGCAAGGTGGAGGTGGGGTACTGGTATGGGCTGGTATCAAAAATGAACTTGTGGGACCTTTTCGAGTTGAGGGTGGAGTAAAAGCTCAACTCCCAGACCTACTGCCAGATTCTGGAAGACAACTTCTTCAAGCAGTGGTACAGGAAGAAGTCGGTATCGTTCAAGAAAAACATGATTTTCATGCAGGACAATGCTTCATCACATGCATCAAATTACTCCACAGCGTGGCTGGCCAGTAAAGGTCTAAAAGAAAAAAAAAATAATGACATGGCCCCCTTGTTCACCTGATCTGAACCCCATAGAGAACCTGTGGTTCCTCCTAAAATGTGAGATCTACAGGGAGGGAAAACAGTACACCTTTCGGAACAGTGTCTGGGAGGCTGTGGTGGCTGCTGCACGCAATGTGATCGTAAACAGATCAAGCAACTGATAGAATCTATGGATGGAAGGCTGTTGAGTGTCATCATAAAGAAAGGTGGCTATATTAGTCAGTAATTTTTGGGGGTTTTGTTTTTGCATGTCAGAAATGTTTTTTTCAAAATTTTGTGCAGTTATATTAGTTTACCCTGGTGAAAATAAACAAGTAAGATGGGAATATATTTGGTTTTTATTAAGTTGCCTAATAATTCTGCACAGTAATAGTTACCTGCACAAACACATATCCTCCTAAGATAGCCAAATCTATAAAAAACAAAAACACTTCAACTTCTAAAAATATTAAGCTTGGATATTTGAGTCTTTTGGGTTGATTGAGAACATAGTTGTTAATCAACAATAAAAATAATCCTCTACAATACAACTTGCCTAATAATTCTGCACACAATGTACAGACTACTATCGGATCCACAGGACGGGTCTGGTGAACCTTTTTTATACATGCATAGGTGTGAAGCCGCCTTGGAGAGGCGGATATCCGCCCGGGAGTGGTCTGTCATTTGGAGGAACACCGCAAAATCATCAGTGTGCACCCTTTATAAAGAAAACATCCATAAAATTTTAATATTTTGGTATCACACCCCAGAGTTTCTACATGGGCTGGACCCATTCATTCCTCCCTTATGTTGGAGGTGCAGGGAGAACACGGGGTCCCTCGTGCATATATTCTGGTCATGTCCAAAGATCCTCCCCTTTTGGGTTCAAGTTAAATCTATAATTGACACAGTACTCTATGCAGATGTGGATCTTGATCCCCTAGTGCTTCTTCTAGGCCTTGGAGTGCCGGGCAAACTCTCTACTAGATTGATGCAACATATTCTCACAGCGGCTAGGTGCCTGATTGCATGCTGCTGGAAACAGTCAAACCCCTCGTCGCTCCAGGGCCTCATTAGAAACATCCTGGATGTCAGACGGATGAAACATCTCACAGCTCTATTAAATGACTCAGTAGAACACTTCCTGGCGGTCTGGTCCCCGTAGGATTATTATGCAGCGGGCTCTGATCTGTAGACAATTCATACTTGGGAATCACTGGTCTAATTTACTCTGACCTTCCCCCTTTTCCCCCCATACCCACAACCCCCGTATGTCTTGTCTTTGTCTTCTTTTTTACATATAATTTACGATAATTACAGTTTTGCATCACTCACTGTCTATATTTGCTGAAATGGACTATTGAAGTACCTAATGCCTTACGCCGCCTTGTGTTTCAACTTCAAAAGGTCCTGTCCGCTGGAATTGGAGTTGGGGACCATTTTGCCCCCAGGACTGCTCGTATGCTGGAAATTCATGGAGGCAAGCGCAGAGGCTTCACGTCTCCCTTTATACTTCTTATACAAAGTCCAAATGCTGTCTTTATGTATGATACTAAAATTGCTGCTTAATGTTTAATAAAAATTTATGGTTATAAAAAAAAAAAAAGGTTGTGCTCCAAAATTGTGCTGATGTAAAGTAGACATATTATTTGTTAACTATTTTGTGTGATTTAACTCTCTGGTGTAACAGTATAAAAATTAATAGTTTGAAAATTGCGAAATTTTAAAATTTTTTGCCAAATTTAGTTTTTTTTCAAAAAGAAACGTGAACATTATCAACCTAATTTAACATCTAACAAGAAAGTCCAATGTATCACAAGAAAGCAATCTCATAATCACCGGGATCTGTTGAAGCATTCCAGAGTTATAACCTCATAAAGTGATGCTGGCCAGAATTGCAAAAAAATGGGCAGGTAAGGAAGGTCAGAACAGGCTGGGCGGTGAATGGGTTAAACATGAACAACAGCAATTAAACAGCTAACATGGAGGCACTGAACCAAAAAATGGAGAAAGCAAAGGTAGAAAAAAATACAAAACTCAGTGGAAGGCATTTTTATTGCAATTCAGAACAGATTAACTTTTAAAAAAAAAATTGAGTTTTGTAGTCAGACATAGGCTTTAATATTGGTTAACAATGCTGGTGCCACTAATCCAAGCACTAGAGACACATGCTCAAAGTGTTTTGGCTGATGATCACCATATTCCAATGGATATGCATCCGCAATAATGTTTGGACATGTTGTGGACAGGGGCGTAACTACTACAGGTGCAGGGGTTGCAATCAGACCTGGGCCCTGGAGCCTAGGGGGCCCCTAAAGTCCATTTGGCCTATAGAAAAAGACTAATGCTATTAAAGATTTGCAATAATTGGGGGGCCCCGTTGGAGCTAGGGCCTGTGAGCTTTAAGTTACGCCACTGGTTGTAGAGGTATATATTGGTAATTGCAGCATTCTTCAGCCATCACACTGTGGTATTGTTTGGTCACTATACAGAATATGCTGGATCTATCTAATATACCGTATGTGAGAACGTAGCAAAAGTCGAGACTAAATAATACCATACATAATACACTCTGTGCAACAGCATTAAATGCCCAATTTCCACAAATGTTTTCATTGCCTAGCAACATATTTACAGAACAGTATAGAAATTTGGTGTCATAATATTTATTATGCCTACTTATGTGGCACCTTTAAATCCAAAGTACTTTAAAGACATTATCATGACTGTCATTATTGAGGCTCACAATCTAAATTGTCAGTATGTCTTTGGAGTGTGGGAGGAAGCATATAATTTCCTTGCAGATGATGGGATTTGAACCCAGTACCCCAACACTGCAAAGCAACAGTGCTAACCACTGAACCACTGTGCACCCATGGCTCTGACATGTTTAGCATAAACATGATAATGGCACATGCCAAGCCAAGATTAAATCACTATGCTAAACCATGATATTAATTGCCTATTGTGAGACTTAGGAGCCATGCTCACTTTTTCAACACCAGAACTAGGGATGTATCTCCAGTGCGCATTGTCTAACTTTTAATAACCTTTATTTTCATCATCTAACTGCTTGTACTGTCAAAGACAATGGAGCTGGGACTTAGAAAAGCCATCAGGGTTAATCAGAAACTGGCCAACAAAGCACCTGGCACTGGATTATGAAGAGAACAGATGGCCAAGAAAAAAGCTAATTCTGTGAAATATAAGAACAAATGATTATGATAGCCTAAGGTTGTGTCTTCACATCTGTGTTTTATAGTCCATGATGCATGGACTTGCCGCAGGTCTCTTGACCTGAATTCAACAGCCTTAGGGCTCGATCACAGCACCTGATTATATGGCTGAATGCCATATGTTATGCTATGGAGCAGTGGTGATCAGCATTTTTTTCTCAAGCCAAGAAAAGTATCCCTGCAATGCTGCAATTGGCAGCGTAATGCGAATCCTGTGCACTCATCCAAGTCTATGGGTGTGTTTGAAACATCAGACTGAACTTGCTTGCCATCTGAGTGCAGTCAAATATATGTCGAGACAGGGAATGGAGAGGATGGAGAAATTAAGCTCCCCTCATCCTCACAGGTGCTCTGAATCTTGCATGTGAGAGAATCAGATCATGGTAAAATGACACTTGGATCACGCTCACAGCCGAGTTTGAGCCGAGTGTCATTACATCAGCATACAGAATCTGATTTTCATGCATCAGATGCCGTACGCCAGTGTGTCCCCGGCCTTATAGGCATATATGAAGCTATGAAGTTCAGGTGAGGCGAATTCGCGTCTAGTTTGTGTTTCTGGCCTAAGTCTGAGATGGGCATAAAGTATTCTTAAATGATGAAAAATAAATCGGGGTGACACTAGAGGCATAAAGCACCATGTATATGGGCACACTGGTAAACTCTAACATTCAACAGAAGTAAAGCAAATTAACTATTATTGAAATTATATTAAAACTTATAGAAATACATGTTTTAATCTACTTACATAAAAGCGTTATCAAGTCTGTACACTCTGTACGTTTGTCAGTATAATACTGCTGCCTAGAAGACACTGACTGCAGCGCAGGCCGACGAAGGTGTCTCCTGATTGGCAACATTGTGATGAAAAATCTTCTCTTGCTCATGTGCAGGAAGTCATGCAGCCGCCATCTTTGCACACCCCGCCTACTACTGCGAATGCATCTGCCAGTGTTCAAATATGGTGGCCATGTGACTCACTGAGCATGCAGCTGCCAGTGTCCAAATATGCCAGCCATGTAACTTACTGCACATGCAGCTGCCAGTGTCCAAATATGCCAGCGGTGTGACTTACTGTGCATGCGGCTGCCAGTGTCCAAATATGCCAGCAGTGTGACTTAGGCTAGGGTCACATCTGCGGCAGGGCTATGAAAATCCTGATCAGGATTTGAGCAGTAAAAATTCTCAAAACCAGATCAGGAACCGCAGCACATAGAAGCCCAATATAACAACCGGATTGCACTACATGCAATGCAGTTACCGCATCCGGATTTGCAGCCTGCGTGAAAAATCATGCAGGCTGCAGTTTTCGGAGCGATATCCCTGCCGCAGCAGATTTGTTATAATGGGCTCCTATGAGAGCCCATGCGGTTGTCGCAAGGCATATGTGAATGCCTGCGGCAGCCGGCGGCTTTGTTCATCCCTGCTGCAGCAGGGATGAACAAAGGGCTAAATAATAAGAATGCATGTGGGCAACATGTCTCTAGGGGGTGTACACCCACCCTAGAGACATGTTGTCCACTCAGGACGGCATGTCAGGGGTTAACTTAGCTGCTAACCCCATCTCCGCTATTGTCAGCTTTCATTCATTCATTATATTACAGCAGCAGCAGGGATGAACAAAGGGTTAAATGTTATTAATGGATGTGGGCAACATTTCTGTAGGGAGTGCCCACCCTCCCTACAGACATGCTGACCACATAGGTCAGCAAAGGAAGGGTTAATCACATTTATTTTACAGGCGGTGGCTATTGCCGGCTTTGAATTACGCTAAATGTTGGCGGAGGCTCCTGTCAGTGAAGCAGACACAGTACACATTGTATGTATTGTATCTGCTGCTCTCCAAGGTACTGAAAGCTTGAACAGTAAGTCTATGGCAGTGCTGCTGCCATAGAACTACTGTATAAGTGAGCAACACCTGCCGAACATTTAGTTTAATTAAAAGCTGGCAATAGCAGCCACCTGTAAAATAAATGTGATTAACCCTTCCTATGCCGACCTATGTGGTCAGCATGTCTCTAGGGAGGGTGGGCACTCCCTACAAACATGTTGCCCACATCTATTAAGTACATTAAACCTTTGTTCATCCCTGCTGCAGCAGACATGAGCAAAGGGTTAAATATTATCCATGAGGGCAATGTGATGAACAAAGTATCGGACAACCCGGATTGCACATTCAGACCAATCTGGTTGCCGGATTCTGGCCTAGGAACAAATTTTGTTCCTGAAATGTGTGTGAAGGTAATTGCGATTATCGCATCCGGATGTGGATGCTGTAAACGCAATTACAATTCAAAGTGTGACCCTAGCCTAATAAAATCCGGTAATAGAAGAAAATAAAGATTTAATGCACATTAACCCTTCCTATGCCGACCTATGTGGTCAGCATGTCTGTAGGGGGTGGGCACTCCCTACAGATATGTTGCCCACATTTTGTAACAACATTAACCCTTTGTTTATCCCTGCGGCAGCAGGGATTAACAAAGTATCCGGCAACTGGATTGCACATTCAGAGCAATCCGGTTGCCGGATTCCGGCTTAGGAACAACTTTTGTTCCTAAAATGTGTGTGAAGGCAATTGCATTCACCGCATCCAGATCTGGATGCGGTGAACGCAATTGCCTGGCCAAATGTGACCCCAGCCTTACTGTGCATGCATCTGCCACTGTCCAAATATGCCAGCAGTGTGACGTATTGTGCATGCGGCTGCCAGTGTCCAAATATGCCAGTGGTGTGATTTACTGAGCATGCGGCTGCCAGTGTCCTATTTCTGCGTCATAATGAAGAGGCAAATCTCATCGTTGTCTTATTGTACAAAAAAATATTTTCATGTAATATCACTGCTGTATTTCTAATTATCAACCCACTTAATAAAATTACTCAATCTTGCATTTCTTTTTATATAAATCAGTTGACAAGTTGACATCTCTCTTTTTCAGATTTAAAACCCACATTTTCTTGCTTTCGACAACTCTGACAGAAGCATGTGTTCAGGGAGCAGCTGCTAATGTCTTGGCTCCGTATTATTTCATGTCATGTGGAAATGTTCTTTAAGTAACATATGCTGAGACAAGTTTATTTTCAAAATGTAAAGAGTGTGATCACATTTTCTCTTACATAAATATACTGCATTTGAAAACTAGTTTTCTGTTACACTAATGTAACAATATAGATCAGGGGTGGGTGTTAGGCCCCAGGGCAGAATGTGGCCCCCAATTACTTTTTTGCGGCCCTTGGCCATATTCTTGGAAAGCACAGTGCTTGGGCTGATAGCCGCTTTTTGCCGACTGCCTGCCCTTTAATTCCAGCTCTCCAGTGAGGTTTATGCTCTCAGCCTCTCCTGTGATGTCTAGGGCTCTAGCAAACCTGGAAAAGCAGGTGAAAAACAAAATGACCAATATCACCCACGTCAAAGAGAAGCAGCCCCAGACATCACAGTAGGGTTGAGTTGATTGTTTAACCAAATATAGCGGGTAATTTTCAAGTTGATAATTTTATACGGCCCCTGAAAGATGGTAGAAATTT
Organism: Allobates femoralis; assembly: GCA_033576535.1. Lineage (NCBI taxonomy): Eukaryota > Metazoa > Chordata > Amphibia > Anura > Aromobatidae > Allobates > Allobates femoralis. The sequence continues at coordinate 178,022,276 of JARQOC010000004.1, forward strand.
CTAAATGGTCCTTGGCAGAAAAATGGTTCCTCACCCCTGATATAGATAGTGACATCTGTCACCTGCAACCTCTGGTATTAGCAGTGATATGGCAGCAATAACAGGGTAATGCTGCCATATCAGTGAAAGATACCTGCTTGCTTCTTATTCCAGAACAAAACAGCGTAAATCAGAAGCAATATTACCGTTATTTCTCCATAATCCATAATTATCACTTCTATATAGGGATAGAAGAGGTTTACCACTGAACTGCTTTCCTCACATGATCTGACTATTGGGACCCCCAATAAAACCAAGAATGGGGATAGGAGGACAATTCCATAAGCATAAATTATAACAATAACCAAGTTGCAGTTGTGTCAGGATTCAATATTTTCAACTTCCAATGATATTTCTAACCTCAAAAAATAATCTTAAATAATACAGTTGTTCTGTGCCCATATATATAATATATTATCGGCAGCACATCACATATAGCACCTGTTTACACAGATTAATGTGCTGTCAATAATTATATATTGTAAGCTGGGTTAAAATCATTTCACTAAACAAATGAGTGATTTGATTGCCAGTCTGTTTAGACTATGACAGTAGGAAATGAGTGTTCTGAAGAGTGCTTTTTCGGGTATTACTGGTTCATCTAACTGGACCAGTGGCATATCAATAATAGTGGCAAACCACACAGCCACTATTGGGCCCATAAATCTGGGAACTACAGGGCCCATCCACCTGGCATCATATTTTCAACTGGATCTGCATCATACATGCAGATACTATTGAAACTAACAATTTTTTTGCAGGAAAAGATAGGGATACAGGGTCTATTGATCCTAAAGATGGCCTCTCTCAGACAGGTAGGTGCCTATAACAGGAGTAATTTTTTACCTCCAGTTGATGACCCTGTTGTGGAGACCTTTGTAATATTTGTAACATCGGATATGGTCACTTTGAAGAAAAAGAAAGTGAACAGTAGTAGGCCGAATGTGAGTTATGCTGACAGACAGGCGATCAAATCCCTTAAGGAAAACAGATCCATCACCATAAGGCAGGCCCACAAAGGTGGTGCTATTGATGCACCCAGGGTTCTATGGGGTACTCGGTACCAGGGTCTGTACTTTGGGGAATGCTGTCTCGGTGGCTGGTGCCCTGGCCCGTAGCCCTGGGGAATTTGTTAGAAAGCTGGTAAAAAAATAATAAAGAGTTCTCATGACGCCACCTGGGGCAGAGGTGGGGAGCAGAGTCCCCAGGGTTGTGGTGAGGTGACAGGGATGGATGCAGGGAGTTGGCTATACTACCGGGCAGCTGTGGCAGTCTCTGTATTGGACAGGCTCAGGGACTGAGGAACCGACACACATACCGTAGGTTGTTTCTGTACCTTTACTGGTGAAATTGCAGGTAATGTCCAGGGTACGCTCCGGTGGTTGGGAAACACTTCTGGATCTCTACAGTGAGTGATAGATAAGGCCTCCTCATCTCTTTTCCTTTGATGAAGCCCCTGACCTGTGTGTAACTTGACCTGGCCTCCTCTGCTCTTCTGTCTCCTGTGTGTTGTAGTGGGAAACCTTTGTGTGGACTACCACTATATCCCCTCCTGCAGTGCCTGGCTCCCTTCTTGGTTGCTGCACAGATGCCCAGGAGACTGGAGTCTCCTCGGTGAATCGATATTTATGCTGGGCTAAATGCTCTCCTGCAGACTCGGACTCTGTTGTCCGGGTGGCTTTCTGGGGTGAACCGGTATGGCTCCTCTGCTCCCAGTCTGCTTTTTCTCTGTTACTTTACTCCTTGCCTTTGACCTCACTCTTAGGCCTCTGCACTGGCTAGGCTGATAACTGCTCTGTTGTCAACTGGCTCGGGCCTAGCGCGGCTCCGACATACCAGGACGTCTTCACAGTTCTCCTAGCGACAGCACACTCTGACTAACTCCGCCCCCAGCACCGGTATTTATAGTGGATCTTGCTTAAAGGCCGTAAGTGGGGCTCCCCCTACAGGTCTGGGGTGGAAGGTGTTGTATGTATATGGGGTACCCACTGTGGAAATCCATCCATGCTTTAGGTGATATTGTGGCTACCTGTACTGGCAGGGCACCACACTATTATGATGATAGACACTGCTCAGTATCAAGAGGAGTTTGTGAAACAGTTGTCTGATGAACAGGTTTATGAGAAGTTATCATGTAATCCAACTTGGAGATTCCAATCTGAATTGAAGAAGCTGGTTTAGGACGTTTGATTGAGCGGACTAATCAATCAGGAACTTTCTGACTGTCTGTTGACTAAACAACCAATTGTTCCCATCCTGTACACCTTACTGAAGATCCATAAAGATCTGAGGTGGTCCCCTGGATGTCCAATTGTGTCAGGCAAAGGGTCACTGTTTTACAAGGTGGCTATGTTTTTGACAATCTTTTACGTAAATATGCACTTCTGCTCTTTCATTTACATGTGATACGGGTGGTTTTATCACGTCTTTGGATTGTGTACTTTGATGTGGTATCGCTTTATACCTCGATTGAGCACAGAAAGGGGTTGTCAGCTGCTGGTGTGGTGCTCGCTGGCTCCGACATGGCGCTGGAGTGTGCACAGGTCATCCTGGAGCTGTTGGGGTTCATCCTGGAGAGGAATTTCTTCAGTGATGACAACTTCCTGCAGCATCGGGGAACAGCCATGGGGTCCAATGTGGCCAATACATATGCAAACATCTACATGGCTGTCTTTGAAAATGAGCACATGTACACTTCACCTTTTTGGTGCCATGTCAGGGGTTGGCGGTGCTGCATTGACAACATCTTCCTGTGGTACGGGAGTAGTGAGGAGTTGAACAACTTTTTATTGTTCCTGAATAACCTACATCCTGAGTTGAAATTTAATGCGGTCAGTTCTTCCCAAGAAATGCAGTTTTTGGATACTTTAGTGCATTACCAATGCAATATCCTATGTACTGATTTATTTGTCAAGAAAACTGATGGAAATCGGAAGCTATACTATACCAGTCAACACCCGAGGAGAATGGCAAAGTCCCTTCCTTGGAGTCAACTGCTGAGGGTTAGATGGGTGGTGGCATGTGATCAAAAAATAGATCAGAGATTAAATGAAATATGTAGAAAATTTCTATCTAGGGGTTACCCTAAGGACAAATTGATAGAATACAAAAGAAAGGCTTTGGAAATAATAATCATAATCTTTATTTATATAGCGCCAACATATTCCGCAGCGCTTCACAATTCAGAGGTTCATATTCCAACAATCATAAGAAACAGTTATCAGAAAATACAGTACAATACCATAAAAAAAATACAATACAATACAAAATACAAAGCATAATACAATAATTAAAGCAAAATAATGACAGCCCTGCTCATACGAGCTTACAATCTAACAATGAGGTGGGGATGACACAAAGTACAGTTGCTTATTTACAATGATGGTATAGTCAACTTGAGGAGATGGGGAACAGATAGGACCAGCATAAGTGGCTACCAACCATTATTTGTGATGTATTTGAGACTGGTGCAGCCGATAGGCTATGTCTAAGTGACTTTGACTAGGGATCATGATAGGCCGCCCTAATAAGATGTGTTATTAGGGATCGCCTGAAACTATGTAAGTTGTGGATAGACCTAATTTCTTGGGGTAGCGCATTCCAGAGAATTAGGGAAGCTCGGGAGAAGTCTTAATAGAGGTATTATGGGGATTCCAAGCTGAGTCACCACCTCTTGCTGAATGAAGTTTCCTGCTGCCTCAGAATCCACGTAGGCTAAATCAGAGAAGCGTCTCTGCGGACATATCACCTGCACGGGCAGGGTGAGGGGTTGAGAGGCATCGCTCTCACGTAGGATGGCCTCTCTTACTTGACCTAGGTGGAGGAGTTTCCCGGCCTTTCAAGAACCATACTGGCGCTGATGGGATGCGTCTCTGCAATACAGGCATAGGCCCTGAGCCAGCCTCTCTTCTTGGCGTCGTGCCACCATTTTGACCCAATCTACCTGTATATATTTGGAAAAGGGAGCGGCGGGAGACACCACGGTCCATGTACTTGGCGGACTGCTTTCAGAGGGAAGCAACCGGATGGATTTCCTGTCCCTGGCAGGCTCACGGGAGCGTTCCTGGAAACGAAAATTGATGCGAGTGGCTAGTGAGATCAAGTCCTCCAGCTCCGCTGGGATATCCCGGCCCGCAAGTTCGTCCTTTATCCTGCCGGACAAGCCACGCCAGAAAGCTCCAGTCAGCGCTTCGTTATTCCATCTCAACTCGGAGGAGAGGGTGCGGATGCAAATGGTGTACTGCCCAACGGTGAGTGTCCCTAGACGGAGGTTGAAGAGGGACTCTGTAATAGATGCGACCCGGCCAGGTTCATCAAAGACCCTCCGGAATGTCTCCAGAAAGGTCGACAAGTGGGAGACAGCAGGGTCATCACGCTCCCATAGAGGGTTGACCCATGCCAGAGCCTCGCCCTCCAGGTGGGACACTACAAAGGCCACCCTGGCCCAATCGGTTGGGTACTGCTGTGGCAGCAGTTCAAAGTGTAGGCTACATTGGTTGAGGAAACCAGGGCACATCTTAGGGTCACCGCTGTATCTAGGTGGTTCTCCAAGGCGAGGCGGAGGGATAAGAATGCCACCCAGGGACCGGTCATAGGATGCGGACTAAGCTGAGGCCGTTGTTGCAGACTGCAAGGAGACCAGACGATCGTTCACCGAGGACATGTAAGACAGCATACGAGACTGCGTGTCTCGTTGCACTGACAGTTCCTGCTGTAGGCTTGCAAGCTGAGTGGCAGACGCTGGGTCAGAAGTCTGAAGGGAGGCTAAGTGGGTATCCATGGACTGAAGAAAAGCCATAATATGGCTCTGATTTTCCAGAAGATAAGCCAGCTCCTTTTACGCTGAGAATGAGGTACCAGCGTGGTCCATGGCCTGATTATTCTGTCACGCTTCTGGGGGAAGGCGCCCTAGAGTGGACCCACTGGGCCATGGTACAGAACTCCCCTGGGTGAGCTAGTCCTAGTTTAACCAACCCCTATACATGGATTGTCATGGGCAAGCCCAGGGGGTCTAAGTACCATAGCTGCTAGTACCAGGGGGGCGGCTTGTAGGGTTAGCCTATACTACGGTATAGGTAAGGAGGATTCAAGGTAAGAGAGCCCAAGGCTAAGAGAGCAGGAATGGTTCTACCAGGGGAGAGTATAAGGAGGACCTGACCAACAGCCAGCAAAGCAGAAGCTTAACTAACTCAATAATCAGGCACCTCCCATCAGTGGAGGTGTCCTGATATACCGGAGGACGGGCAGCTATTGGTCAAGAGGAGTGTCAGGTTGGGCAGTGCCGGCCCATAGAGTCACAGGGAGGAGCGTGGCCGCGCCTAGTGCACCGCTCATTACACTCATGAAAACCGACCACTGCAGCGTGCTGGTGCGTGAGTCGGGTGATGAGCAGACAGGAAGGGGACCCGGCGTTGGCTCCGGGACACAGCATGCCTGGACGCCGGATGCCCGATCAGCAGAAGATCAGAGGATGCACACCCAGCAGAGGAGAGCTGGGGAGCAGTGCCAGTGGCCCTAACAAGAATCGGGTGAGGGGGATTGTGGGAAGTTACATGGTATCAGGTAATTAGCAGCTGCTCCTCACAGCAGGGGATAAATAGATGATGAAAGGCTACTGATCTGACATTAGGCAAAAGCTGCTGACTCCACACAATCACACCTTCAACAAGATAACATTTACAATGTGGGAAATAGTCATATACTGGTGAGTAAAGAATATAATGCATGCAGATGACATAGGAGAGTTTACAATAAATGAAGAGGTAGATTTAGCATAAGGCTATATGAGTCAGGCTGATATTGCAATGGAGGTCAATACAGCAAGCAGAGGTAGATTTAAAGTTAACCTGTCACCTAGATAAAGTCCCCCAGGCTGTCACTACCTGTCCTTGCACCTTCCTATTACTATTCTAACTATCCCTCTCTGTCCTAAATGTGTATTGTGACTGTTTTATAAAATGTTTTTATACCTTACTGTTTTGTATGTTAATGAAGTGGGGGCTACCATTACTAGCCCCACTGGGCATCCTCTTTTTCTTCCTCTCGCCGCCTCCTGCAGCTTTTATCACACCCCAATGGGCATGATATTGAAATTCCAATGCGCGCCCCCAGCCTGCCTCGGAGTGCTCTGTAGCATTCCAGGTATGACGCCGAACACATCATTTCCAGAACTGCGGCGTCGATATACCTTTTAGGTGTATCGCCCAACTTCAAGCTGCACATTGCGCATGCTCTGTGGAGCACATTACGTCAGCTCATCTGTGATCAAAGATAATAAAGTTATTAAAAACAGCTATATGTGGGTGAGACCACCATGGAAGTGAGGGCACGTATTAGTTAACATAAAACTACAATAAGAACAGGTCTATTTGATTTACCGGTACCATGTCATTTTAAGGATTGCGGCCATTCAGTGAATCAATTGAGATTCAGGGTTATAGATCATCTACCAGCAGGATGGAGAGGGGGGGATAGAGTGGCCCTGTTAAAAAAGATGGTACTGAGATGGATATTTGAGTTGGATACTCTTAGATCAAGAGGGATGAATATTGAATACAACCAACATGGTATCCTATTTAGTTAGATATAGCTAGACTAAAGATTGAATTGGTCTTAATAAGCCTTTGTATATAAAGTTTTAACCTTCTTAATTTTAACTTTAATTGTTTTATTTATTATGAATTTACCAGTCAGTGTGTGATTTATGATTTAGAGGGCTACGGCGCTTCCTGAATGAAGTGATATTTGGACCCCTATGGTTTTATGGTTTGTTGGATGCATAGTATTTGGTGTCAACTTGAAAATGTAGTGTTTTTGACTGAGGGAATACTGCTGGGGTTGGTGTGAGTTAGGTTTTGATATTGTTTAGCCAGTGGGAGGAACTTAGTGATATTGGGGGGTAATTAAATGTAAGCACAGACTTCGACTGTAACCTTCGTTTTATATAGGTTGGTCAATTTTTTCCCAATTGGAAAAAAGATCCTATAGTAATGTAGGCTGTTGTATAGGGCTAGAATGAGTAATAGGGTTTATTTATGATGGAGGTTACAGTTGAAGTGTGTGCTATGTACAATGTCATGTAATATATCACATCATGCATTGGATGATATGTGGGAATTAACTCTATTGTTAAGTGTTAGTTGTCTTTTGAATTATTCCTATTGAAGAAAGAAAAATGAAAGAAGGGGAGAACGATATTGTAAATTATAGGTGTAATCTAGTAACAACTTTCAACCAATCATATAGGGAAATTTACACAATTTTGGGTAAATACTGGTTTATTTTAAAGGGGGATCCTATCCTCTCAAAAATGATAACAGAAAAACCAGAGATTATTTTTAGAAGAGGGAGAAACCTCCAGGCCTTAATAGCCCCGAACAAAATAAAAAATATGAACATTGGGAGCAAAGAACAACAAACAAAGACCAATGAAAAAATAAAAAATGGGTGCTATAAATGCAACTCACAACGATGTGAATGTTGCAATAGCATTGTACATGGATGTAATAAGTTCACATCCAATACAACTGAATAATCGTTCCCAATTAAACAGAGAATGGATTGTAGATCACAATTTGTAATATATATGTTGGAGTGTCCCTGCAAACTCCAATATATAGGTAGAACGATCCAGACAATGCAGGCTAGGCTGAGTAAGCACAGATCAAATATCAGAAAGGGGTATTTAAATCACAGCATCTCAAGACACTATCATCAGATACATGAAAGGGATCCCACCAGTCTTAAATTAATAATCCTAGAACAAATAAGTGAGGAAGTACATGATAGGATTGAGAAATTAAATAAGAAAGAAATGTATTGGATTTTTAAAATGGGTACATTGGCACCGGAGGGCCTTAATCTCTCAATAGAGAATAATATATAAACCCATAATTACCATTTGCAGAAGTCATCTTTTAAGATCAGATCGTTTGTATAGATTTCATGATGTTTTAATAATTTGTATATGTATTTTTTATATGTAATTCTTTATATGAAATTTTTAGATGAAGTTTTTATATGTAATTTTCATGTGAATTTTTTAAGTGTAATAATTATGTGTATCTAATAGGTGGTTTTTGTTTAATAATATTGTAGTGTTTTTACTATCTTGAATTTTTAATGTACTCCTGGATGAATAGTTATGTTTTTGTCACAAAAGAACGGGCAGTTGTGCAATAGAATAAAAAGGGCTCGTATTGTGCATTAAATAGAACTGCTTATATAGCTAATTAGACATTTGGATAGGAAAGAGTTAAAAAAAAAAAAAAAAAAAGTCTATTTTCAACCTAAAAGCAAGGGATTGGTTAATGGAGGATTTATAAGGATACCAAATGTAAGGTCTGATATCCACTTGAGGAAGACGCCCTGAGCGTCGAAACATGTTGTGGGAGAGGAACTAGTGTGATTTGAACAATAAACTTACAGGTAAAATACTTGTTGAAGTGTTGCTGTCTTCATATCCCAGCGCTCACCCAAACATCGCTTTATTCCATTGCCTGCATGTAATATATCACATCATGCATTGGATGATATGTGGGAATTAACTCTATTGTTAAGCGTTAGTTGTCTTTTGAATTATTCCTATTGAGTATTAGTCACTGTTTTGTATAATGTTGTAATTGTTCAGTATTCTCCCAGGGGTGATTATATCTTTGTACTGTAACATATTTGCTATGTTTTTAAAGCAGTAAAGGAAAGTTTTGTTACAGGTTTAAATTTACCCAATAAGTATTTAAACTATGCATCTCCCAGAATCCCTATGTCTTAGGATCCCTATGGCTGATTAACTACTGTGCATGTCATGATGAGTCCATGGTTGCTGGGAGACTCATTGATGCTGGTACTTGAGGGTTATGTCGGCGATTGTGCATGCTCGATGATTTATGCTGAAAGGGCTGACACAATGACGTTTATGGTGGCAGGTCCTGATGATGCAATCTGCGGAGTGAGATCCAATGAACTGAGGACATTGGAGCATGCCCAGTTGCAATCAGTAGTGATTGGAGGATTACACCCTGAATGGGTTTGGACACATGCAATTGGTTGGTGGTCACCATGGTGATCATTATGCTTCTTCCCTTTTGGGCATTCACTTTATGGACACTACCTTCATACTGAATGTGTATAAAGAATGAACTTTCAACAAACAATTGGGGTGATCAGAGATTGTGGCCTGATAGCTGTGATAACACTGTGTAAACCTTTGTAAGTGGGGGATATACTGTAATGTTGGATTACTACATGCTGATTGTTGTTTTTTATCAGGGGGTGGGAATTAATCACATATTTGTTATAAAAGAACGGTTATTTGGGTATTGTATGTGTTTGAGACTGATCTCATTACTTAAGATCGAAACATTGCACAGAAAATGAAAAAATATTCTTTTGGATGAATATACCGGCTGGGTGGAGCGCTGTCTTCAAATAGATGTTTGTGTTATATTCTAATATGTCTCATTGGATGTGATGGGCACCACAGAGGGAGTGAAGTCTACTTCTCATACATTACCAGATGGGTGCTGCAAACCATTTGTTCTCTTGTGAAGTACTGCAGCTCCCATCCATTCTAACCTTACCGGATAGGCAGAGCCTCTCCAGGGTCTCTGACACAGACCTCTCCTCCATCACCAGCAGCACAGACAGAGTAAATACGGCGGTGCCTGGTGACAGAGGCAGATATTGCAGGAGCAGGCTCTGCTATGGATGTGACACTCACTTGTGCTGTCTAAGTATCAAAACTAATATGTTGCTTGACTTCTATGTCTGAATATAGTTATTTTTTATTTGACAAGCATAATTTAGATTAGTGTTGTCCTTTAAAAGATAAGCCAAAACATAGCTCAAATGCTACTTTAGCAAGCGAAATATTGCATTGTAACGTGCACTGGGACATGTTGATGCACTTACATCTTCTTAACCATATCTGCATTCCTGGACTAGCAGCATAATCTACTGGCTGAATGAGAGGTCAGTGGGCAGCGTACCAGAGTACATGGCCTGTCAATCAGCCAGGGAAGGGATACTGCAGAGGCTAAGAAGCTGTAAGTGCAACTTTACTCCTCAATGCACATCAATGCTAATTCTGACTGTTGAAGCAGCACTGTTGTGTCATACAGGTATTAACTGGCTGGTCATATTGAAGAGGGACAGGCGGGATAAACGTTTCTGGTGGGCTACTTTGAAAATAATTTAATTTTGCCTAGTTCTTTTCTATATTCAAGACACTTATTGGGCTATGAACATAATACATTTTGACTCTAAATGATTAAATATGTTGACATAATATAATAACAATAATTTGCATGAAATCTTTTTTCATGAAGCCATACAAGCTATCCCAATGCAGACATAATAGGCTATTACCAGTGGATCTGATTTATCTTTTATAGCAAAAAACGGCATAGGTTAATTGATGATAAGTACAAAGTTATGCGCTATATTATGTCAGTATTAAACGAGATAAATGAATATATCACTGCTTAATCCCATCTGACCCAAAGAAGCAGTAAACAGGTCCATCGATCAATGTCCTGACTCTAAAATCGGGTAGTTAATCTTGGCAGGAGCATTGGCATATGAACAGAATCTTCCTGCTGTTGCTGCTGCTGAAACCCTGAAATATGGTTGCTACTTTTCCAGAACTACTTGTCAAGGGAGTAATTGTGTATTCATTGGATGTTCTCTTACAGACTGTAGTTAAGAAGACCAAATGTTCCAGGCTGTTCAGCCATTGCTGTAACCAATCTTTGAAATATTAATCATAAAGCAAACGCAGCAGCTCACAATGCAGGAAGAAGAATCAAAGGGGTTAAAGTAGCAATAATAAAGGATAAAGTTGCCCCTATGCAGAAAAGTTTTTCCTATATGCTCTGCTAGTTGTAAAACTATACAAAAAAATTGTTTTACTTAGACCCTCTTCACATCATATTTTTGGGGATCCGTTGCTATCCGTTGTAAAACTGATAGCCACGGATCCAAATTGGCCTCCATGTATCCTTATGGACATGGATGGGCACGGATTGGTCCTTAATGGCCATCCGTGTGTGCAGGGATCCAATTGTGTCCACTTTTTAACGAAGTGCAAAACACATTGCAGCCAAGCGCAAGGCACTGCGTTAGATGTAAACTTAGCATGAGACCATGGTCACATATTGCAATTGTGACAAAGGCGTAATGCTAATAGCTGCAGACCATGCAGCTGTTATTGAGCCTGTGAGTCATTAGCCCCCAGCCCCTCCCCACACCTGGAATTGCACTTTCAACTGAATCTAAATCAGGGATGTCGATAAAATTGAGTGAAGATGGAACAGGGAGCTGTCAGCTGCATGCTCCATCATTCTCCATGCACGTCTGAACTCTTATGACATCACTACATTGCGCTGTGCAGAGCTGCAGACCTCATGCTACAGAGATTAGGGCAGCGGGGGAACAAGGAGAGATAATCATTTAGTAATCAATGGAGGCCATTATACTGCTGGCGGGTCAATGTAAGGGCTGTTAAACAGTTTGCAGGGCTAGTTGAGGCAATAATACTGTTTGGAGGGCTATATTGGAGCCAGTATAAAGTTTGCAGAGCTATAGATGGGCCATTATACTGTGGTTGTGGCTATGTGGAGGCCATTATTCTGCTCAGAGGGTTAGGTGAGGGGCCATTATACTGTTTGAAGGGTTCTGTAACTATCCTTTGTATGGTACGGAGACTGTGGAGGGAGCATTATACTTTTTAGAGGACTACATGGCGGCTATAATACTGCTTGGAGGGCTATGTGGGGGCAATTATAAAGTTTGCATGGCTATGTGAGAGTCATCATACAGTTTTCAGGGCTATGTGGCCATTATACGGTTTGGGGGCTATTTTGGGCCCATTATTCAGTTTGGAGGACTATATGACTAGCCCAGGGTATGGGGACTCGGGTATCTGGGCCCTCTGCTGTGGTAGGGATTTTACTGGTGGCCTGCCCAGACCCGTGGCCCTGGTGGTCAACTAAAAAGGGGTAGTTGAAATGGGAATAAATGTTTATAAGTTTATTGCAATGCCACCTGTGGTATCTGGTGACTGCGCCAGCGCTGCATAGGGCCTCCAGGGATGATGGATGAGCAGCTAAGCGTTGAAGCTCCCCACAGGCAGAGCTGAATCCCTGAGGTATTTGGTGATGATGATGAGGAATGGAGCAGGGATTCGGCCGGGCTGTTGGCTAATGGGACAGTCTCTGTGGATGGCAGGGGAGCGGGTAAGGAACTGACACACACACACTGCTGGTCATTTCTTTACCTTTTACTAGTGTAGTTGCAGGTAAACGTGCAGGGCACTGCCGGGTGTTCAGGATGCACTTCTGGGTCTCCACAGCGAGTGGGTATAGGGCCTCCTTGTCTCTTTCCCCGTATGTGAAGCCCCTGCCTCTTGTGAAACTTGGCTGGTCTCCTCCGCTCTCTGATCACCTGTGCTGTCGTCGGGAAACCCTTGATGAACTACCGCTGTTCCTCTCTCCACGGTGCCTGGCTCCCTGATTGGTGACTGCGCAGGTGCCATGTTAGACTGGTGTTCTCTACTGGGCCAGGTGCTCTCCAGTAGACTCGGACTCCGGTGTCCGGTGTGCTGTTTGGGTGAACCTAACGCTGGCTCCTCGGTTCCTACTTTGTTCTTTCCTCTCTCTCCTCACCTTCCGACCCCACTCTTTGGCCTTGCAGGTCTACTCGAAGACTGTTCAGGGTCACTTGCTCAGGCCTAACGCAGCACCGACCACCAGTACGTCTTCACAGCTCTTGTAGCATCTGCACACTCTAACTAACTCTGCCCCCAGCACCAGTATTTATAGGGGATCTTGCCTAAGGACAGCAAGGTGGGCTCCCCCTACTGTGCTGGGTGGAAGGTGTTGTTTGTGTCTATGTACCCACTGTGGATACCCATCCATGCTGTAGGTGAGTCTGTGGTTACCTGTGTGAGCAGGGCGCCACATATGTGAGAGGCCATTATACTATTTATATGTCATTATGTGGCCATTATACAGTTTACATGGCCATTTTGGAGCCACTGTACAGTTTTCAGGGCTATGTTGGAGCCATTACACTGTTTAAACAGCTATGTTGGGACAATTATACTGTTCGAAGGTCTATGTGGAAGCCTAATACAGTTTGCAGTGCTATGTTGGGACCACTATAAAGTTTTCAGAGCTGTGTAGGGGCCATTATACAGTTTGCAATGTGGGGGCCAAATGAAAGAAGCGAGGAACAAACGCATCAAAAAAGCTACGTGTGAGCAAGGGTCTCTTTACACTATATATTTCATTTACGTTCATCCTATTAAACAGGCAATGTGCATGTGTTCATGTTAAATGGATCCACAAACCCTGCTTTACCTATCAGAGGCTAACATGGTCTCCACTTCAGGTATACATAGATGTTTTTGTCCTTTTGATCATACCATTCAGCGGATTTCAGTTAAAATATGTACTGCGCGGACCTGTGTGTTACAATATTTTCCTAACCTTGAAGGATGTTACAGTTCATTTGTCACTGCTATCCATTGAATTTATTCAGTACCTCAGGAGCTTTCCTGACATATGTATTCAACAGAAGGGAAAAAGTAGTATGAAAAGAGTTTAATATACACAAAGTATCACATATGTGTAATGTCTACACCTATGAAATGATTATCCATACCATCATGGCTGAAAGTGTTGGCAGCCTTGAAATTGTTCCAGAAAATGAAGCATTTCTCCCAGAAGAATATTGCAATGACACATTTTGTTATACACATGTTTATTTCCTTTTTGAGTATTTGAACAACATAAAGAAAAACAGTGAAAGAAGGCAAATTAAAGATAATTTCACACACCTTTACAAATGTGTGGGCAAAATATCTTGTTTCAAGCATATGTTGAATATGAAAATCTTACCTGAAACCAGATAAGAAGGGGTGAAGTGGACTCAACCTTTGAATTGTGTGTCTGTGCATGCCACAGTAAGCATGGAAAACAGAAAGAGGAGAAGGGAACTGTCTGGGAACTTGAAAACCAAAAGTATTGAAAAATATCATCAATCTCAAGATTACAAGTCCATCTTGATGTTCCTTTGCCCGAAAATGATTTACAGAGAAGAAACAGCCATTAGCTAACCCAAGATTAGATAGTAAATGAGAAGTTTGCAAAAGAAGAATGATCCAAAATTCCAGTTGAGAGGTGTAAGAAGCTTGTTGATGGTTATAGGAAATGATGAATTGCAGTTATTTATTCCAAAGGGTGTGCAGCTAAATATTAAGGGGGCCAACAATTTTATCTGGCACCTTTACAGTGTGACAGCCCTTGAGATATTTGTTGACAGCTATTAACTCTCCTCTTAGTCTTATTTTTTGCAAGCTAAACATTCCCAAATCCTTTTCCTTATAGGACATGGTTTGCAGACCGGTCACCATTATGGTTGCTCTTCTCTGAACTTACTCCAGTTTCTTGATGTTTTTTTTTTTAAATGTGTTCCCCAGAACTGGACACAGTATTCCAGATGAGGTCTGACCAAAGAGGAGTAGAGGACGATATTTACTTCATGTGATCTAGACTGTATGCTTCTGTTAATACATCCCAGAATTGTGTTTGTATTTTTTGCTGCTGCATCACACTGTTGACTAATGTTCATTCTGTGTCTATGAGCATACCCTAGTCTTTTTCACATGTGCTGTTGCTTAACCTTATTCCTCCCATTATATATATGCTTATTTCACTTTTATTGCACAGTGTAATAACTAGTATGGATAACTCAAGAATCTTATAGCGTGAGAGCAAAGACATGACTGAGACAAGGTTTTAAGATGAAAAAGTCTGTATTTAACACACGTGGCAGAAATCTAATGTAAAGTGCAGCAAAGTAAGCAAAGTTCATTAAACATGCAATAATAGTCCTTTGGTGAAGCCAAATGGAATAATCTCTAGAAATAGTTCACACTGGGAGATGCTGATAGCAGAACAGTCTATGAGCACAGGTCACACTGGGAGATGCTGTTAATGGAACAATCTATGAGCACAGTTCATATCCAGGGAGGCCTGGTATGGTAAGTCTCTGAAAATAAGTCCAGAACTTGATGCAGTGCAGTATTACTTAAGAAAGTGCAGAGCAAAACCACTTCCAGAATCTCAAGGTGAACTGCACTTCTTGCTCTGAGATTATCTCATCCAGAACCAAATGCAGCCAAAAAAATGTTTTGAATCACCAAATTCACCTTTTCTTTGGCTGAGTGGAGGCGAGCACATGGAACAAAATAGGCGGCTTTAGTCATTTGATCAACCACCACCAGGATTGTATTCATGCCATTAGATGTAGGCAGTTCCACAACTTAGTCCATTGAGATAGACCCCTAAGGGTGGGACAGAACAGGGAGTGGTTGAAGAAGACCTAGAGGTGAAGCAAAATAAGTTTTAAACATGCACATACCTCTCAAAAGAGAAAATAGTCCTTTATATCCTTCAGGCAAGTCAGCCACCAGTAAAATCAGCTCTGAAACTCCTGTGGCTTCGGTATCACCCCTATAACTGGCAACTTGTAGTCATCGATCAGCTTGAGAGTCTGCAGTCTTAGAGCCTCAAGAATGTAGATACGTCGATCTTGGAACCACATGCCATTCTTGAGGACAAGATCAATATCAACAGGTGGTTTAGCAGAAATACATCGCCGCCATAGACCTCCTTGATCTACTTCCACAAGTCCTGGTCATGGGTCACTCCAATGAAGCTGGCATCAGATAGAATGGTCTTGAACAGGGCCTTAGATATGGAATCTGCAACATGGGTTCGGGATAATGCATCAGCCTTCCCATTACGAGAACCTGGATTGTACAAAATAACAAAATTAAATTTATTTAAAAATAAGTTCCAATGAGCCTGCCATGGAGAACGGCATCTAGCGGATCTGAGAAACTCTAAATTTAGATGATCTGTCAGCACTATGATCTATTGTGCAGCTCCTTGCAGATGGTGCCTCCATTCCTTAAAATATGCAATAATTGCCAGTGATTCCTTGTCTCCCATGTCACAGTTCTTCTCTGCAGAGGAAGAAAAGAAAGCACATGGATGTAATAACCTTTTTCTCCTGTTTTTTTGTGAGAGAATGGCCAGAGTTACACATGGCAGCCGTTTTTGCCTTAGATCCGGTATTGGGATCTTTTTAGGCATTTTTTTTCAAGTCCAAAAACGCATGTGCGTTAACGCATGTGTGTGTGCATTTTTCAAAAACACATGTGTTTTTGTGCAGCATCCCAAAAACGCTGCAAACGCCCAAAACGCATGTCTTTTTTAACATGTTGCCCTATGGGAGACGCGTGCGCAGGGGCGGACTGGCCCAGGTGGCAGAGGCCCCCCAGGCCGGTGGTATAGTCCACCTTTAGGGCCGCCACCCCAGTGAGAGCAGCCGCGCACTCACTGCATAGACGGCAGGAGCCTGGATGCAGCAGGCTGGCGGCTGCGGAGATAAGTGTAAAGTTGCGCTCCTCACTTGAGCTCAGCACCCTCCCCCCCGGGTCCCTAATTGGTTGGTGGGCTAGTAAAGGCAGACTGCCTCCCAGGGCAACATCTGCCAGTCAGCCCCTGCGCGTGCGTTAATGCATGGTGCATATAGGCACCATGCGTTAACGCATATGCGTTTTTGGTGAAAAAATGACTAAGTCCAAAAATTTCCAAAAAACGTCCAGGACCTCAGGGGACACTTTTGGCACCCTTAGAAAACCGGATCCGGTTTTCTAAGGGCTTAAAAAAGCGCATGGGCATGTGTGACCCTGGCCAATGGCTTCCAAATGCACAAACAGAAACATGAAGGGATGTGCCGGGTCCAGATGGATCAAAAGTGGTGCTGAGGTGAAAGAGGTCTTAGGCTGATCATATTCTTCCTGAGCTTGTGATGACCTCTTAAAAAAGCCCTTTCCTTCTTAGTCAAGGAAGTGATAGGACGAACAATTTCTGAAAAATTTCTGATGAAACTTCTATAGAATTTGGCAAAACATTGACCTTCCTTAATGTTCTTGGGTACTGGCCAATAAAGGATCACCTGAATCTTACTGGATTCCATGTTCAGGCCCTGAGATGTCAACAGGGAAGAGGGCCGGGGAGCGACAAGCAATATCAACTGGGGGGAGGAAGTTAGAGACTTTCTTGATATCCGAAAATGATGTGAGGGAACAGTTTAGTAAGCTGGTCATTGGTAAAGCAGCAGGGCCTGATGGTATCTGTCCACGCGTCCTCAGAGTATGTGCAAATCAGTTGTGCACTGTCTTCCAGCACCTGTTTAACTGGAGCTTACAATCACAGAGAGTACCAGTTCTATGGAAGACTTCTTGCCTGGTGCCGGTTCCCAAGACTACCTTCCCGAGCTCCCGTAACGACTATAGACCGGTGGCCTTAACATCGCATGCGATGAAGTCCTTGGAGAGAATTGTACTTGCCTACTTGTGTCCGAGGGTGTCTGCTTTTACGGACCCCCTTCAGTTTGGGGGTGGACGATGCTGTAGCGTATCTGCTACAAACAGTACATTCCTTTTTGGACAATGATGGAACCACTGTGCGTGCCATGTTCTTCGATTTCTTCAGTGCATTCAATACCTTACAGCCACTATTATTACGTAAAAAGCTGGTTGAAATGGCGGTTGATGAGGGATTAGGGAATTGGATCATTGATTACCTGTCGGACAGGCCACAGTTCGTAAGGTTGGGGGCGGCCGTATCGGATAGTGTTTGGAGCAGTGTTGGAGCCCCTCAGGGAACGGTGCTGTCGTCATTCCTTTTTTCGTTATACACAGCTGATTTTCAGTACAAATCAGACCTTTGTCACCTTCAGAAGTACTCTGATGGCTCAGTGATAGTCGGAGGTATTGAGAGAGGCCGGGGGAGGAGGAATACAGAAGGGTGGTTTTGGACTTTGTTGACTGGTGCCAGGCTAACCATTTAGAACTCAACGTAAAGAAAACCAGGGAGTTGGTGTTGAGTTATGGAAGGTGCATGAAGGATTGCTTACCTATCACTATTGATGGTCAGCATGTGGAGATGGTGGAGAATTTCAAATATTTGGGGGTTCACCAGGACAGCAAGCTTGATTGGAGGTGCCATATGGAGAAGGTTTGCAAGAAAGGGATGAGTAGACTTTACTTCCTAAGGAAGTTAAGGTCGTTTAATGTGTGTAGCAAAATGCTTGAAATGTTCTACCAATCTATTGTGGCGAGTGCAATCTTTGCTGCAATAATATGCTGGGGTAGTAGTGTGCGCACAGCTGACGCTAATAAGCTGAACAAACTTATCAAGAAGGCTAGTGCGGCGGTAGGTCTACAACTTAGGACTTTTGAGGAGGTATTAGAGGATAGAATTAATAAGAAATGCAAGGCTATAATGAGCAACAATACACACCCGCTCTCTGAACTGTTTGCGAAGTAGAAGAGCACATTCAGCAAGCATCTAATCCAACTAATGTGTAAAAAGGAAAGATACAGAAAATCGTTTGTTCCGACAGCTGTGGGGATATTTAACAAATGTATAAGTGTAAAGCATCCCAAGACTAAGTGAAGTTCTAAGGGTATGGGGGGAATAGGTGAGGTACTTTTACCAGTCTACCCGCATCTGCTGTCCATATAGACTTATTTTGTAAAGTGTGTAATGTTCTTGATCTTTGTTCTGCTGCTGTAATACTGTAATTTCCTCCGGGATCAACAAAGTTTATCTTATCTTATCTTATCTTATCTTAAAATTGTATCTCAGAACGATGGAACTCATATTTCTCCAGCTTGATATAAAGATGATTCTCCTTCAGACATTTCAAAACCGATCTGACATGTTCTTGATGCTCCTGTAAAGAGTCAAGAAGATTAAAATATTATCAAGATAAATCACGACAAACTGGTCCAATAAGAAGGGAAGAAGGGAGACGAAGTTTATACGATCCGCGCTGCTGAATTGAGTATGCTGAACCAAGGGTTTATACAACGATGCTCTTTATTCCTTTCTCCAACGCGTTTCGGAGCCTGCAATGCTCCTTCCTCAAGGATTAGCAGGGATTAGGGATTATATTGCTAATCCCTGAGGAAGGAGCATTGCAGGCTCCAAAACGCATTGGAGAAAGGAATAAAGAGCATCATTGCATCAACCCTTGGTTTAGCATATTCATTTCAGCAGCGCGGATCGTGTACACTTCATCCCCCTTCTTTGAATTTCAGTTGGATACCATTTACAGGTGGTGTGTGGATCCTGCAGCAGGTTGTGGGGCACACAGTTTATCAGGTGAGCACCCAATACTATAGCAATAGCCCAGCTATCATTGAGATAAGACCCTATTGCGCTTTGTTTTCTCCTATTATTTAGATGATTGGCAAGATGTAGAAAGGTTGTAGGTGATGATAAAGCACAAAGGGGATCACTAGATTTTCAAAGTGTCCATACCGACATCTAAATACCATCTTCTACTCATCACCAGGATGGATACGGATCAAATTATAGGCCTCACAAAGGTCCAATTTAGAAAATATCTTGGCATGACATACTCTTTCTAATAATTCCGGTATCAAAGGCAAAGGATAAATCCCGATGGTTACGTTATTAAGTTCCCGATAGTCAATACAGAGTCTAAGAGTCCCATTCTTCTTTTTTACAAAAAAAAAAAATTGGTGTCCTCGATAGTGAAGAAGAAGGCTGTATGAACCTCTTGGCTTGATTTTCTTTAATAAATTCCTTCAGGGGCTGCAGCTCTGGTGCCATTAAAGGGTAAACATGGCTAAAAGGAATAGCTGCCCCTGGAAGCAACTCAACAGTCATATTGCCTATGCAGAGGAAGCTGATCTGCTTTCTTCTTATCACAGATGTCAGAAAATTCCTGTTAAATCTGGCATAAAGTAGATACCTGTGCGGAAGACTCCAAATCCTGGGGTTCCAGGATTGATACAGCTTGAGTAATTGCAGAGCTGCATTTAGGTGGAAAGGGGATCTCTTTGGTCTCCCAGCTGATACTCTGATTCTGAGACCGTAACCAGGGAATACCTAAAATCACAGGGAAATGAGGAGAAGAAATTAACATGAAGGACAACGCCTCCCGACGATCAGGTTCCAACAAAATGGTGAGGGGCATAGTCCTTGATCCACAGATCCCGAAATTAAAGGTGACCCATCCACCATTTCCATAATAGCGGGAGTGGCTTCTGCAGTATCTTTATACCATGTTCTTTAGCAAAAGAAAGATCAATGAAATTACCATAGCTGCACTAGAGATCTACTGTCCTTAATACAAGATCTTAGTAGGGAGTGTGTTTTCTTTTCCTTTGGCTCTCCAGAAGGTGCGGTTATAGAAAGGGAATGAAATACTGCATTTAACGGCAAGCTAATTTTGGAGATATCATATTCTTTTTCTGCTAAAACTTTGTGAGACCACTTTGGACACTTGGGACAGTTGATGAGGAAGTGGTCAAATGCAGTAGATGCATAGACTTTCTCGGACATGGTACTCCTAGTGCTCATTACTGTCACGTTTCTGCAGTGAGTCAACTTGCATAGGCTCCACCTCTGCCTCCTGAAATGTTTTACCTGTAGACTTCTTAGAAGGAGTCTACAGGTAAAACATCAGTAGATTCTACAACATAGTATGATTTCAGTAGTTTACTGTCCCCTGCACACAGTATGATGTTAACCACAGTCCCCCCTAAATAGAATAATACCCACTGCAGTCCCCCCAAATAGAATGTTGTCTTCACAGCCATCCTCACAAAGTATAAAGCCCCCATAACACCCCCGTCCACACACACAATGCTCTCAACATGACATTCTCAAATCACAAAATACAAATATCTTTGCAAGACCTTCAGGCACTACCTAGGCAGAATGGTGAAGCAAGGACCTATTGACCCATTGTCTCACCAATATATTAATTATTATTATTTATATAAATATCACCATTAATTCCAGAATGCTGAACATGAGAAGGGGTTACTTATAAAATTATAGATATAGTTTACAGTAAACAAATTAACAATGACAAACTGGTACAGAGGGGAGATGACCCTGCCCTTGCGGGCTTATATTCTACAGGTTAATGGGGAGGAGACAGAAGGTCGGGGGTGCAGCAGCTCTGGTGATTGTGAGGTAGCAGCTCTGGTGATTGTGAGGTGGCAGCTCAGGTGATGGTTAGGTTCAAGCTCCAGTGATGGTGAGGCTACAGAATGGTTATTGCAGACTGTAAGCTTTCTTGAAGAGATGGGTTTTCAGGTTTCGTCTGAAGAGTCCAAGAGTGGTGGATAATTGGACGTGTTAAGGCACAGAATTCCAAAGGATGGGGGATATACGGGAGATATCTTGGAGGCGATTGGGTGAGGAACAAATAGAAGAGAGGAGGAGGTCTTGGTTGGATTGAAGATTAGGTGACGGAAGATATTAAGAAATTAGTGACTCACCGTGGGCCAGGGAATTCAGGTCTCAGGCGTAGTCTGTAGGTCATGGTGGTGCCTGAGGCTGTGGGCCCGGTGGTCAATAAAACAGGGGAAAAATAAAATAATAAAAAGGAATAAAGTTCTTTTGTTCGTGACGCCACCTGTAGCTTCCGGTGATGGCACCGGCACTGCTTGATCCTCCGCGGTGATGGGCGGCAGCAAGATGGAGTCGCTCCCTACAGGACGAGCGGGTTCCCCGGGCCTGTAAGCTGGGGATGGTGGAATAGGGCAGCTCGGTCGTTTCTGGAAAGCAATGCTAATCAATGGCAGTTCTGGAATAAGGCTCGGACACGCTGCTCACTCTGAACGGGTATTTACTCGAGTATTCTGCAGCATACAGAGAAACACAGTTCTTAATGCTGGGTAGTGGACCGGGTGGTTCCGGCAATGAGTAGTGTCCCTCTGAGGCTCCACAGGTGTCCTTCTCTATCTCTTACTGTCCTCTCACTTCGCTGCTTTGTTATTCCCCAGCCAGAGCACTGAGGACCTTCGGTTGAGTCACCGCTTACCGTCTCACGGCCCCTGGCCTTCAATGATGGGTGCTCCCGGCATAGCTGCGGTGGTTGGTGGTTTGTGAGTCAGGCTCCTAGGAAGCGTACGACCACTCCGGGTTATGTGGTGTAGGGGTGAACTAACTGGACCATGTCGGAGCCGGTACTCCGGGTTCTGTGGACTGGGCCAGGATAGTCAGTTATCCTCTCTATTCTTTGGCCTCTCTCTGTCTCTTCTGGGTCACCAGGTTGAGGTGCCCTCCCTGTTAGCTGTCTCTGTTCTTTTCCTGTTCTTCTCCCACTCTGCTACATCTGCTGCACAGCTCTATGCAGCACCTGTCACGACTTGACTGTTACACTCTTCTTCCTGGTATTCTCTCTACAGATCTCACTGTTCTCACTCCTTGCTGCTTTCCCCACTGCTATATACACTAGTCTCTCCTCCCACCAGGACCAGTTACCCTAGGAACGGGTGCCTAATTGGTCCTCTATCACAAGGTGTTGCATGTGGTGGATGGAGCATCAGGATTATCCTACTCATCACTGAAACGGAGAATACGACACCTTCAGTCAGGGGTGTAGTACCCTCCTGTGACACACTCTTAGTGGGGAGCCACATTAGTTCAGAGATATAAGGAGGGGAAAGGTTGTGGACTGCTTTGTAGGTCAGTGTTAGGAATTTGAAATGGATTAATTAGGGGACTGGGAGCCAGTTGAAGGATTTGCAGAAGGGAGAAACAGGGGAGTAGTGAGAAGAGAATTGGATTAGTCGAGCAGCAGAGTTGAGGACAGACTGGAGAGGTGCAAGAGTATTAGCAGGGAGGCCACAGAGGAAGATGTTGCATTAGTCAAGGCGGGAGATGATGAGGGCATGTACAAGTATTTAAGTAAATTGAGGGCTGAGGAAAGGGCAGATTCTGGAAATATTTTTGAGCTGGAGGCGACAGGAGGTGGCGAAAGTATGGATGTGCGGTTTGAAGGACAAGGCAGAGTCGAGAGTTACTCCAAAGCAGCGGATTTCAGGTGCGGGAGAGAGCCATTTACCATAATAGATAGGTCAGGTAGGGAAGATACATGAGATGGAGGAAAGATGATGAGTTCAGTTTTGTCTACATTGAGGTTTAGTAAACGAGAGGAAAAGAAGGAGAATATGGCTAACAGACACTCCAGGATTCTGGATAGCAGAGAGGTGACATCTGTGCCAGAGAGGTAGATCTGAGTGCCGTCAGCATACAGGTGATACTGGAATCCATGGGGCTTTATGAGCTGACCTAGGCCAAGGGTATTTATGGAGAAATATAGGGGCCCCAGGACAGAGCCATAAGGCACTCCAACAGAGAGAGGGCGGGATGAGGAGGTAGTGTGGGGGTGAGAGACGCTAAATGTGCAGTTGGAAAAGTATGAGGTGATCCAGCAGAGGGCAAGGTCTTTGATGCCAAGGGAAGAGAGGATCTGTAGTAGGAGGGAGTTATCAACATGTCTCAAAGGCAGAGGACAGGTCTAGAAAGAGGAGGATGGAGAAATGTCTGTTAGCTTTGTCTGTAAGTTGTTAGTAGTTTTTGTCAGGGCAGTTTCGGTTGAGTGGTGCGGCTAAAAGCCAGATTGGAGGTTGTCAAGGAGAGAATTAGATGAGAGGTGATTGAAAACTTGAGCTTGGACATGCTGCTGAAGGTGTTTGGAAGAAAATGGGAGCAGTGATATGGGGCAATAGCTGGGTCTGGCAGTCGGGTCAAGGTTTGGCTTTTTGAGGATGAGTGTGATGGTGGCATGTTTGAAAGCGGAGGGGAAGGTACCAGAGGTTAGCGATAAGTTGAAGAAATGGGGTAGGGCTGGGATAAGTGTGTTAGTGAGGTTGTGGAGGAGGTGGGAAGGGATGGGATCATGTGCACAAGTGGTGACGTGTGATTTGGAGAGATGAGTAAGCTGTTCTTCAGTGATGTTGTAAAAGGAAGTTGTGAGGGAAGGGAACAGGCCTGGTATATAGAATGGTTGGGGGGTGGTGGTACAATACAGGTTTTCCTTGTTTGGTGAATCTTATTTTTGAAGTATGTGGCAAAGTCCTCAGCAGAGATGAGGGAGGTTGGAGGGAGCAGTGGTGGGTGTAGGAGACCATTAAATGTGCTGAACAGTTTGGGATTGTAGGATGAGGAAGATACAAGGTTTGTGAAGTAGGTCTGCAGAGGTGAGGGCTGATTTGAAGGCAAGTGTTGCTTGTTTAAATGTAAAAGTGAAGATATGAAAGACAGAGGCAGAATAGAGGCTGTGAGTCTGTGAGTCTGTGGATGTGCAAGGTTTCTGCAAGGATGTGCTAGTGGTTGGACATTGGGAATCGATGAGGAGGACAAGGATGCGAAGTAGGGATGGGCGAATCTACTCGTTACTACTCGGCACTCGCCGAGTAGTAAGGGATTCGCCCGACTCGTTGCTGTGCGAGTAATCGCAGGGATTACTCACACAGTAACGAGTCCGAGCGAGCAGGGAGCGAAGGGAGGGGGGAGAAATTCTCCTTACCTCTCTTCCGTCTTCCGGCTGTCTGCTCTGTGCCGGGCTCGGGTCCTGCGGGCTGCCGCAGCTCCAGGGTCCTAGAGCCCGCCTGCTCTCCCTGTGTACAGACATGAATGTCTGTGCACAGAGATGATGTAGCAGAGCTGAGATTGATCTCAGTCTGCTCACTCCCTGTGCATAGACATCTATATCTATGCACAGGGATGTAGCAGAGAGGACATCACGTTTTGGACTACGTCGGACGGAAGAGGATGTTTTTAAATAAAGATGGAGTCCCTAATGGCTTTTTTTTTTATTTCTAATAAAAAATTTTCTCTGTGTTGTGTTTTTTTTTAAAACAATTTAATAGAAATTCATGGCGGTCATGTCTAATATTGGCGTGACTGCCATAAATTTCGGGCTCAGGGCCAGCTGATAATACAAAGCCAGTGAGCCACCACCACCAGGGCCACTGGAAGAGCGGGGTTCAGCGCTAGAGGATGGCGCTTCAATGAACGCGCCATCTTCTGGGGCGGCTGCGGGCTGCAATTTGCAGCAGAGGGTGCCCAAAAAGCTTGGGCCTCCCTGGGCTGCGGATTCCAGCCCCCAGCTGCTTAGCTGTACCTGGCTAGACATAGAAATTGCGCTGGGCCCCACGCATTTTTTTTTATTATTTCATGAAATTCATGAAATAATAAAAAAAAGGGCTCCCCTATATTCTTGTGTCCGGCCAGGTACAAATAGGCACCTGGGGGTTGGGGGCAGCCCGTCGCTGCCTGCTGGATTCGGCTGGTTCCAGAAATTGGGAGATATGTCGCCAGAAGTGAGAAGTAGAAAAGAAAGGGAGAGCAGGTGGGAGAAGGAGAGTGGATGGTTTGTTTTATATTTTATGAGAAGAGAATGGAAGTTAAGGAGCAGTTCTGAGAATGGGGTGTGTGGAGAGATAAGAAGGAGGGGGATATACTTATTTGGTTAGAAAGTGCTGGGGTTTGGGGATAGTGACGCAAAGTGAGGATTAGTGAAGCAAAAACTGTATAGGCAAATGTGAGCATGTTCAAACAGCAAGTTGAGGAAAGAAAGGCAAGTACGTTTCTTAAACAGTTATAGTTCCTACATTTTGTCCTATTCCTTGATTATTTCTGGTATATATCTGCAGTATACTTTGAAGATATACTTTGAAGACATTATCAGACTATATTAAGCTATGTACTGTGGTCTGATGCTGTTGAAGCTGTCTCATACCCCCAAGCAAGGGGGGGCATATCATTGGTTCATCCACATGACCCCAAGAATGGGGTTCAGTTTCATCACCAAAGCAGATGAAATTGAGGTGCTTTTAAATGCCCTGAATTAAACTGTTCTTGTCAAATCTTGGTATTAACAAATAATACAGAGTACTGTAGTATGAAAAAGTGTTTGCCCCTTCCTGATTTCTTATTCTTTTGTATGTTTGTCACTAGAGATGAGCGAGTACTAAAATGCTCAAGTGCTCGAAGCTCGGGCCGAGCATCCCAAGATACTCGTGTACTCGGCCCGAGCACCAAGCCCAATGTTATCCTATGGGAGACCCGAGTATTTTTCTGGCAGCATGGATAAACCCTAAAAATGTCACAAAAGTATCAGAACAGTGCTGAAATGACATGGGAACAGAATGGGAAAGACCCCTGTAAGCATTTCAAACTCCAAGGTCACTGCTGTGAACAATGTTGTCTTAGTATTACGCCACTTTTACGGACTGTCAAAAAAACGTTACAAAATGAAACCAAAATGGATTTTCCTGGAAAAAAATATTAAGAGCTCATACCCTCTTGTGATTTCCTTGGACGAAGTGACGATTTGTCCGCGCTGCTGCTCCAGGACTGAAGGAACCAAGACACATTTCCGCTACAACCCACTCCTGGTGCACAGACATGCTAAATGAATGCAGACAAGAGTTGGTTTTTAGCTGGACACTGAGATTAGAGATTAAATCCCAGCAGGTGGACCGGTCAGACACAAACGCTGCCGAGAATACAGAGTGTTTTGGCGGATCCTAATTTTGCTACAACCCACTCCTGGTGCACAAAAATGCTAAATGAATGCAGACAAGAGTTGGTTTTTAGCTGGACACTGAGATTAGAGATTAGAGGTTAAATCCCAGCAGGTGGACCGGTCAGACACAAACGTTGACGAGAATACAGAGTGTTTTGGCGTATCCCAATTTTGCTACAACCCACTCCTGGCGCACAAAAATGCTAAATGAATGCAGACAAGAGTTGGTTTTTAGCTGGACACTGTGATTACAGATTTGAGGTTAAATCCTAGCAGGTGGACCGGTCTGACACAAACGCTGATGAGAATACAGAGTGTTTTGGTGTATCCTAATTTCCGCTACAACCCACTCCTGGCACACAAAAATGCTGAATGAATGCAGACAAGAGTTGGTTTTTAGCTGGATAATGAGATTAGAGATTAAATCCCAGCAGGTGTACCGGTCAGACACAAATGCTGACGAGAATACAGAGTGTTTTGGCATATCCTAATTTGCGCTACAACCCACTCCTGCCTATAGAGAGCTAAATTAATCCCTAAAAGCACTCTTTTGGGATGGATGAGATTTCCAGCCTGTCCACCAGCCCCAGATGTGATGTAGGCTGGTATACTGGCACAATGAAGTTTGCTATATACACTGCCTCCCTGCCTGCCTGTATACAGCCCTATTAGTCCTCAGAAGGACTGTTGTGGTAATTACATTGTCAGCCCTGCGCCTACACTAGCTGAAAGGCCACAAATCTGTCACTCAATCAGCAGCACCTCTCCCTACACTGACTGTCTGTGGAGCAGAATGACGAGCACAGCGCGGTCAGGTCTTACAAAGACTTGATCACGCTGTGCGGCCAGCCAATCACTGTAAAGCCACAACCAACAGGGTTGTGGCTTTACAGTGGCTGTTAGCCAATCCCTGCATGCAGGCTAGCTATGTAAAGAGGGCCAACATGCAGGGAGGTGGACCCCGAGCATAGCAAGAGTATCGCAAGATTACTCGTTACTCACCGAGTATCTTGAGTACCGAGATATTCGTGCGAGTACCGAGTAGTGACAAGCATACTCGCTCATCCCTATTTGTCACACTTAAATGTCTCGGATCACAAAACAAATGTACATATTAGACAAAGATAACACAAGTAAACATAGACTGCATCTTATAAATGAAGTACATCGACACTATAATATATTTGTTAACAACATTAACCCAAAATATTTTTGTACACCACATTTCCTGTGAGTATATACATTATCATTAAATGTTATGGCTCATAAAACTTACTACAACTAAATTAAATTATTAAACAGATAATCAAAATATATAAACCATTGCAAGAATATCTAACTGTATTTAAATAAATCATCGGACAAAAGAAGTACATCTGTGGACGGGGTACTTGGTACCGGACCGGGTTATCACGGGGGCTATCACGGCGGTCTGGGTCCAGACCGTGTCCCGAGCCCACAAATAAAAGGGGTTATTTACAAGGATAGTCGTGACACCACCCACGGGTTGTGGTTAATGGGGACCTCCGCTGCTGCTTGTTTCTGCCAGGAGGATGGATAGTGCTGCAGCCGGATGGATGAGCCCGCTGTGGGTCGGGCTGCTCCTGACAGGATATATAACAGTTTAACAAGCGAGGAAGCAGACACTGGAGACTCTGGCATGGTTCATCGGGTTTTACTTAAGTTCTTCACAGTACAGTTCACAGTTCACACACAGTTTACTCTTAACCGGTACCCCTCCTGCAGTCAAGCCTTCCTTCCAGTCTTATCCCCTCTTTCTGACTCCTTTCAGGCCCTTCTTTCTCTAATTCTTCCTGCATGCCGTATGGCAAGCAGCATGGGTTCTTTTACTGTGACCCTATCACCGGGTGTAGTTGTGCCCTTATATGCTGCTGTGTCTCATAGCACTATGTTAGGAGGGCAGACCTGGAATCTGTACCTCCCCGCTGGGATGTCTGTGATCTGGGCTTGAAGCACTCACATCAATGCCAGCGCTCTGGCATTGGCCTAGCCTCCAGTGTTCCTGCTGTACTAAGGATCCACCAGGCTCTGTCCTACCCGTGTGACTTTTGCACCAGAAGGAATTCTCCTCAAAGTCTTCCTTTAGCCACGCTGCCGTGTTCCTTCCTGGCCCAGCTATACTGGCCTGGTCCTGGTCTTTACTGCTTGGCACCCTCTGGCCTACTACCTACTACTTCCTGGTTTTCTCTTTTATCCCAGTGTTGTCACCTTGACTACATCCCACCCACATCCCTCTAAACCCTACCACCTCTTGCCCGCCTAGAGTCCCGGGTTGCGGGTTGGGTGTTGTATTCTGTGGGTGTGTTTTGGGGTGATTTTGTATAAGCTGACTACCCTCTACTTGACTGCAGTTCCCTCTTGTGGCCACCCTGTACGCAGGGGCGCCACACATCGACACTATAATATATTTCTTAACAATATCAACTCAAAATATTTTTGTACACCACATTTCTTGTGAAAACCTTTTGACCATCTATAAGCAGCTTTCCTTGTCAAGGAGTATCAAGAACTTGCGCCTTGACGTTGGATCTTATTTTAACTCTTGAAAATGCAAAGTAGAGTTGTCCAGGACCAAAAACGGGCTCCAGTAGATATATGCAAACACGGTGTAGAGTTTGACCTTGTGACTTGTTTATTGTCATGGCAAAAGCTGGTTGTACTGGAAACTGTCGACGCCGAAGCCTACATGGAAGACCAGTTTCCAAAGAACATGAATCAATGCGTGGAATGAACACTTCGTCTCCTTTTACTGATCTGGTGTTCACTCTTGCTTGAAGTACGTGGGAATGGAGTCCAGTAACAATAAGGCAAGTTCCATTACATAGACCATTTTTTGTATTTAGATTCCGCAGCAACATTACAATTGTTCCAACTTTAAGTTGTAGTCTGTGGGATGGCATTCCTGATGGCATAAGACTTTTTAAAAATTCAACTGAATAATTCTCTCGTTCATCTTCATTGTCTACAACACTGAATCATCACTTTCGTACAACTTATACTCTCCAGGCATTCTATCCATCACACGGGAATTTAGCAGAGCCTCGTCATCGTTCTTGTAAAAATATAAGAGGGTGGGGGACAAGAGGCGCAATAGTGCCCTATCACTAGTGACACTAAGAGTAGTGGAGTGGTGCTGAGGAGCCACTCACCTGGTTCAGTTGTGATCCCCACAACTGGTTTGAAGGCGTTTGAAGATACTCTAAGCTGCTGCAGGACCTCCACCGACCACTAACCAGTGGTTGTATCCAGAGAAATGATGGGAGTATAGGTGTGTCACGGTCCGCGCTGCTCCAGTGGGCAAAAACTCACCAAAGAGTCAGATAATCATCAGTCAGATTTCCATCCTTTTATTACTTCTTCCAACGCCTTTCGGCACCCCACCTGGCGCCTTCCTGAGGAAGGCGCCAGGTGGGGCGCCGAAAGGCGTTGGAAGAAGTAATGAAAGGATGGAAATCTGACTGATGATTACCTGACTCTTTGGTGAGTTTTTGCACACTGGAGCAGCGCGGACCGTGACACACCTATACTCCCATCATTTCTCATCATCGTTCCTGGGACAGAGAATTGCATGGGAAGAGACCCTCTCAACACTGCTTTGGTCGTCACATCAATTTCAATGCATTGTCCAAAAACATCAGTTACAATGCAGTCGCTGCACAACATGTCTTCTGGTATTTCAATAATATCTTCTCCAAGGTTGTATTCGTTGCTAAGTTCACCATTACCAAGTTTAAGAAGTCAATTGCTGTACTCTGGGTCAGGAGATCGCATGTTATTAATTAGTTGGAGTTTATTAAACTGTTTTCAAAGGTCAACCATTTTGTAAGCTGGACTCAATAACATCTGTTCTTGTTCCATTTGGTATGACTGGAAGGCATTGCCTAAAATCTCTGCCAATGACAAAAACTTTACCTCCAAACGGAATTTCATTTTTTTCAGCAACATTTGTAGTCATTACTTCACGCAGAAGCCTGTCAATTAAGCTCAAAGCGTATTTGGTTGCCATGGTGCACTCGTCAAGTATCAAAAGATTTGCGTTGTTTAACTCTTCCTGCAAATCTTGTTTTATTCAGGAAACGGAGATTTCGTTGACAGGAACTGGTATTCCAAAGAGTGAATGCATAGTGCGACCTCCTCGTAAAAGATTTACTGCAATACCTGTTGTAGCCGATGGCAATACGACTTTTCCCCAAACCCTCTGATGCAACGTGATGCATTAAAACTTCATAGAGGTATGTTTTACCGCTCCCTCATGGACCGTCAATAAAGAAACATTTTGGTTGTGCATCTGCTTGGTTTTCTATAGCGCTCACAATAGAGTCTTATGCAATTCATTGTTATTCATTTAAGGCGCTTCTCTTCTCTGTTGCCAACAATAATTTGTAAGCTTCATCATACTCTGGAACTTGTAGAAGTTGCATTGCAGGCTGTGGCAAATTAAAGTCTGAAAACATTTTTCCATGCAGTAGTAAGACATTTTGCTCATCTTGCATGGCATAAGATTTGCAATTTTGACAATTTCCACTTTTGTTGTGAAGTCGAAAGCAGTAATCCTCGATTATATGTTCAATGTATTGTGGTGTCTCCTGTTCCCAATGTTGTCTGTGAGATTCCGCATCTTGGGCTTGTCTGGCGGCAGTTTGTTGAAATGTCTCTTGCTCTCAACGTTGTCATTGCCTTGCTGCTGCTTTTCTGTCATCCTCATTGGCATATTTTTGCTTACAACCTGTTGAAAGACAGGGAGCCTAAATCGTGATAGCGTACAGTAAAGAAGTATCTGTTCAGCGCGCTGTGACTGACAGAACGTGTTCAGTTAATGTGACTGAACTATGTTGCACTGTGACTGACAGAACATATTGAGTAAACATGACTGAAGAAAGTCACACTGTTACTGACAGAACATGTTCAGCAAACGTGACTGAACTACATCATGCTGTGAGTGGGAGTTACATTCTGCACCAAAATTGCTGATTGGCCCCAGCCGGCCGGGCGTAGCCAATCAGGGAAGCGTGGTTGAAATCCTGCTGCAATTCGCGGCCAGACTGCACCTGTCGCTGATTGGTCGCGGTTTCGTTCAATATATCTGCACATGTGACACCTCACCAGTAAGGCACAGTCACACTTGGCGACACACCAGTGATTTCTACAGGTCATATCGTTGTCAAGATCGCTGGGGCATCGTCAAGTGCGATGGTACCTTACTGATCGCCACGATCAGCGATCTCACAGCGGGTGCCTGGTCGCTGCTGCATGTGACACTGAGTGAGCTCACTAGTGCTGGTCCGGGTACTTCCGCTGTGAGCAGCCGGGTGGTGACCGGCTAGCGCCGGTCATTTTCCGGCTGCGTTGCTGCTGACCTCAATGCGTCAGGAGATGAGCTGTGGCTACCATCAGGAGATCAGCGGCTAGCGCCGCTGATCTCCCAACGGTAGCGGTGGCATGCGTGGTTCAAATTCTGCGCCAATTCACAGCCAGACTGTGCCTGTCGCTGATTGGTCGCGCCCGTCCAGCCATGAACAATCAGCGACGCAAGATTTTCGTTACAAAACAGACAGACAGAATTAGATGATTATATAGTAGATTTATCCCCTTATATACAGTAGCTCTATTAATTCAACAATACTTTGCTTTCATTTCTAAACTGCATTTTGTGTTTACTTTGTGTCACGTTGCCTACTATTTAAATTTGTTTGGTGATCTGGAACATTTAAGTGTGATGGTTAACACGCCCACTTGGGGGCCAGGGAAGACTCAGGAACCAGGCAGTTATTAGGTGTTCTCTCTTCTTCACTTGTCGGTTCTTTTCACGGGGACAGACGAGGGCCGAGACCCTGGTGGTATCAATTAAAATAAACGGGGAATGATGACAGGGAAAGTCTGACGGGATAAGGGGGTATTCGTGACGACACCTGTGGTATGCTGCCAGGGTGGCTGCCACTGCTTCAAAACCGATGGGACGATGACAGGCAGCTTGGATGGTTTGGGTTTAGCTACTCCATCCCAGAACCTGGAGAACAGGGGCACTACAATCACTAACCGCAGGAATGCAGCACCTCTGGTGTCGGCTTACCCGTGGGGCGCCACACAAACATACAAAAGAATCAGAAATCAGGAAGGAAGAAACACTTTTTCCCACCACTGTATGTTGGAGCCGTAAAAGTTCTTTAGATATTACTTAAAACTCTTTTTTTTTGCCACTTAATCTGGAATATTCCTACTGTTTCCCCAGGCTAGTTGCAGATTGGATCATGTTGTTAGATTTCACTAGAAGTTTTGCACAGCTACTTTTAGAATATTTAATCAAATTCCTATCTTAATGTAATATCCTATCTGGAAAGCTAAGCTGATCGATGTTGTTAGGGGGATAAACAGTATAAATTATATTATAAAACATTTGCTAGGAGGTCCATCTATTAAATAATTATCTATGAATAAAATTGAGTGAAGAGAAGTGGGGGGTGAAGGATAGTATTTTGAAGGTATAATACAATGCTATCAGTGTTTCCTAGCAACCATGAAACTCCCATTCCGTAGGTGATGCATAGCGATTCCTAGGCACTCCTACACTACTCTGAATCACCGAATCAGAAGCAATAAACATTATCCATCAGAGCAAGTTCCAAACATAAATCTTACATTTTATATAGCTGAAGAATGCACTTTATAAAGTAACACAAATCCTGCTCATCTACATGGTTGCTGTTAACTCTTTTAATGCCAGAAGCAGGTTTAACGTCACATTTTCCCAGCACTAAATTGGAATAAACTGTTTCCAGATGTCAATATAAATTGTAGTCACGTTTGTTAGGAAACAGGGAGTTAGAAGTGGATTCAATCAACTGATGATCCTGCCACAAAATCAGCGTTGTGATATGAAATGAAACATTATGATAATTAATGCATGTATCATATTTAACCGTTTTACTGCCAATATGTGCAGGACTTAGCAGTATGATTTTAAATGGTCAATGTTTTTTCAACATTCTTTGTATAAATCAATAGTACTAATCAATATAAAAAACTTTGTAGTATATCTTAGTAGTAAAATGTGCTTTTTTTCTTCAATTACAAGCCTCTCCCACTACTGAACTCATCCATCTATCACCCTGAAAATCAGCTTAAAGGGGTGTACTCACATTCTTAGGCCCCTTTCACATCAGCGGTAATCGCTGATCGCAGCAGTTGAGGTGAAAAAAACGCAACTACTGCGATTACCGCATAACGGCCGCACTTGCGGTTCACTTGTGGCAAGCCTCATGCTA
Source organism: Allobates femoralis (assembly GCA_033576535.1). NCBI lineage: Eukaryota > Metazoa > Chordata > Amphibia > Anura > Aromobatidae > Allobates > Allobates femoralis. Next base: position 178,056,040 of record JARQOC010000004.1, read on the forward strand.
TGTCTATGGGGCTTGCGGTAAGTGTGTGGCAGGTGCAGCAAGTGCGGTTTCAGCACTTGCGGCAGATGCGGCCGCGAAAAAAAAAACACGCCTGACCGCGTTTTTTTCGCGACCGCATCTGCCGCAAATGCCGAAACTGCGCTTGTCGCACCTGTCGCAAGCCCCATAGCCATTGCATGGGGCTTGCCGCAAGTGAACCACAAGTGCGGCCGTTATGCGGTAATCGCTGCAGTTGCGTTTTTTTCACTGCAACTGCCGTGATCAGCGATTACCGCTGATGTGAAAGGGGCCTTAAATTGTGAAAATTGTTAAAAATAAGCAAGTTTGTGTTGTCCTGCATTTTCTCTCTGCTGTCATTCTCCTGCAATAAGAGATTTTATCTTTCTATAGTGCACAGCTTGTCTTGTTTCTATAGTGCACAGCTTGTTTTGTATAGTGCAGAGCTTGACCTCTAATGCCTTGTCAACAGTTGCAGTAGTTAGATTCCAATAGAATAAAGCACCAATATAGAATTTTGTTTGTGTCACTTCTAGAGTGGCGCTTAAAGGTAATTTGATTACCCCCTGCCCTGGACTTCCCTTAAGGCTCCATCACACCTGGTGACGGGGCTGGAGATGTCGGCGGCGACTGGCGGGTGTGCGCACGTTTTTGGTGCCCCGCCAGTGTCGCCATCCCCCATTTACATGGGGCGACATCTCCAGACCCGCGCCGGCGAGCTGACAGGCGGCATCGCCGCTGGGGTGTCTGAAAACCCCAGCGGCGAGGCAGCTTATGGCTCCCATCGCCTGACAGGTCACCGTCGGCCGGTTACATAGGGCGATGTGTAAACATCGCCCCTGATCGGTCGCCTGGTTTCAGATCACTGCTCTGAAACCAGGCGACCTCCTGGCAGCGCCTACATCGCCCCTTTACATGGGGCGACGCAGAGGCGATGTCGCCGCTGATAGGCCACGCTCCTACGTTGCCGATGTAATTGGCGGAGATGTCACCCCATGTGACGGGTCCTTTACACCGATCTGTCGGTGCAATAAATGTCAATGTCCCACATAGGGACAAGTAAAAAATTGAAACAACATAAAAAAAGATATAGAGCAGAAAATGAAAAAAAAAAAAATATATATATAAAGTGATATCTCAGTTTTCATCGATAATTAATTCGAAACCAACGACAATCGAGGCATTGATTTCCATAGGAAACAATATAAAATGAATTATTTAGTTTGAGACACTGAAAAAGACCTACAGAAAAAAACATTTCATAGTGAATAAGGATAGCAGTGGATGCTAGAATCACTGAAAAAATGACTATAAGAAAAATATGAAACACTAATTCACAGAAAAAAAAACATTTAATATGATATTTTATTTTTATAAAATTTCATTTTGGTGTATGGAAGATGCCGAGGAGGGGAGAGAGGGGAAACATTTTTTAAGGCAAAATTAGCATCGATGTACGGACAAAAAAGACACAATTTTCGAGACACAATTTTCATTAGAAAAATCAATGAAAACCAAAACTGACGATATCCGAAGTCAATGAAAACTGATGTATCACTGTATATATGTATATACAGTGCATTGTGAAAGTATTCAGCCCCCTTGAACTTTTCAAACGTTTGCCACATTTGAGGCTTCAAACATAAAGATATCAATTCCATTTTTTTTGTGAAGAATCAACAACAAGTGGGACACAATCGTGAAGTGGTATGAAATTTATTGGATATTTTAAACTTTTTTAACGAATAAAAAACTGAAAAGTGGGGCGTGCAATATTTCGGCCCCTTTACTTTCAGTGCAGCACACTCACTTCAGAAGTTCAGTGAGGATCACTGAATGATCCAATGTTGTCCTAAATGACTGGTAATGATAAATAGAATCCACTTGTGTGTAATCAAGTTTCCGTATAAATGCACCTGCTCTGTTATAGTCTCAGGGTTCTGTTTCAAGTGCAGAGAGCATCATGAAGACCAAGGAACACACCAGGCAGGTACGAGATACTGTTGTGGCGAAGCTTAAAGTTGAATTTGGATACAAAAAGATTTCCCAAGTATTAAACATCTGAAGGAGCACTGTGCAAGCGATCATATTGAAATGGAATGAATATCAGACCACTGCAAATCTACCAAGACCCGGCCGTCCTCTAAACTCTCATCTCGAACAAGGAGAAGACTGATCAGAGATGCAGCCAAAAGGCCCATGATCACTCTGGATGAACTGCAGAGATCTACAGCTGAGGTGGGAGAGTCTGTCCATAGGACGACAATCAGTCGTACACTGCACAAATCTGGCCTTTATGGAAGAGTGTCAAGAGGAAAGCCATTTCTCAAAGATATCCATAAAAATTCTTGTTTGAAGTTTTCCACAAGCCACCTGGGAGACACCAAACATGTGGAATAAGGTGCTCTGGTCAGATGAAACCAAAATTGAACTTTTTGGCCACAATGCAAAACGATATGTTTGGCGTAAAAGCAACACAGCTCATCACCCTCAAAACACCATCCCCACTGTCAAAAATGGTGGTGGCAGCATCATGGTTTGGGTCTGCTATTCTACAGCAGGGACAGGGAAGATGGTTAAAATTGATGGGAAGATGGACGGAGCCAAACACAGGACCATTCTGGCAGAAAACCTGTTGGAGTCTGCAAAAGACCTGAGACTGGGACAGAGATTTATCTTCCAACAAGACAAAGATCCCAAACATAAAGGAAAATCTACAATGGAATGGTTAAAAAATAAACGTATCCAGGTGTTAGAATGGCCAAGTCAAAGTCCAGACCGAATTCAATCGAAAATCTGTGGAAAGAACTGAAAACTGCTGTTCACAAACGCTCTCCATCCAACCTCACTGAGCTCCAGCTGTTTTGCAAGGAATAATGGGCAAGAATTTCAGTCTCTCGATGTGCAAAACTGATAGAGACAAACCCCAAGTGACTTGCAGCTGTAATCGCAGCAAAAGGTGGCGCTACAAAGTATTAACTCAAGGGAGCCGAATAAAATTGCACGCCCCAGTTTTTCAGCATTTTATTTGTTAAAAAAGTTTAAAATATGCAATAAATTTCATTCCACTTCACGATTGTGTCCCACTTGTTGATTCTTCACAAAAAAAATTTGAATTCATACCTTTATGTTTGAAGCCTGAAATGTGGCAAAAGGTTGAAAAGTTCAAGGGGGCCAAATACTTTCACAAGGCACTGTATATAAAGGCAATAAATACTGTGGTGTCGTGTACATCGAGAGGATTGCTTGGCAGCGGAAAACAGTGCAAACAATTGCGTTTTAAAGTGTCACAAAGACCAGCAGTTTATTCGCGTGCCTTATAAACTCCATATATTGGTGTTATAGTAGGATAAAGGAGACCATGTAGAAGAAGTTACTCAATATGAATAAAATGATCATAGACTTCTTCCAGGGTATTAAATTGATGTCATACAGCAATAGTCATCCAAAGGATGGGCATCTATGAAGCCTTATATGTGAAGCTTTCATTAGGATGTCTTATTAGACAAGAGTCATCATAGCATCCAATAGCTGATCCTACTATAACACCAATTGTTTGTTGGTCAATAGAATTATGAGACTAAATATTACATATGTACCCCAAAAAGACTTCTGATGAGCCTTCTAACACTTGGAAAGGCGAAACGCGTCAAGCGTTGGGTGTTTCATTGATAATACTGGGGAATCCATGAAACTAAAGGAAGGTTACCAATCCCTGATGTCTCAGGATATTGCTTAATTATTATATCAGACCACGTGTATTGTATACATTGCTTCCTGTATATGACTACTCTCTGGTGACAGATATCCATCTTTTGACACCAGAATACTCATATAAAATACAAATTGAAGTATTTTTTCTAATGTGGTATACCCATAATTTGCTGTGGGAAAAGGTTGACCTTCCTTATCAAAGCAGTTCTCATCTGCATATATATATACATCAATATGTTTCTGATTCCCATTTACGTGTGCTATGTTTGTCTATATTTGTAGGTGTTACTTTTAACTTTGATTCTAATAAAAAAGCTTTTTACTCAATTAAGTTGGTTTCATCTGGTTCTGACAAAAACATAATTTGTTACCTCCTAATATATATAAAAATAATCCTTAGTTTTATAAATCTTTTTAAACCTGCAGAAAAATGCGTTCAACCACAGTTTTGTGTACCTTTGAAAAGAAGGACACCACTGGACAGTGGGCAAACAAAGTCTAGAGTAACTATGAAGTAAATAGAAAAATTCCGCACAGACCGGGTATTCTGATTTAATAATGTTTTATTCGTATGGATGAATAAAGAATTGGAGTTTTAAATCAGAATACCCGGTCTGTGCGGAATTTTTCTATTTACTTCACGGCTAATCTGGATACCAGCTTGGATTCCAGCACAAACAGCCTAGGAAGGCCATGGTGAGCTATGCACTTTGAATCTTTACTAGAGTAACTATGCTGCATCATTAGTGAGTGGATCCCTGGGTGGGTACACCTGAATCACATATTTTGGAGATGTAGCTGGAAACCCAAATCTAAGTGTCATCATAGAGTACAGGATGAATGTAAACTGATGTTTTTGGCGCCCCGCCAGCGTCGTCGCCCCCCGTTTACATGGGGAGACATCTCCGGCGATGGGCTGGCGAGCTGAGAGGCGGCATCACTGCCAGGGTTTTGCAAAACCCCAGCAGCGATGCAGGACAACGGGAGCCTATGGCTCCCATAGCCTGTCAGGTCGCCGGCAGCCGTTTACATGGGGCGATGTGTGCACATCACCCCAGATCTGCCCCCTGGCTTCAAATCACAGATGTGAAATCAGGCAAGCTGTCAGAGCCGCCAACATCACCCCTTTACATTAGGCAACGCAGGGGCGATGTCGCCGCCGATAGGCCACGCCCCTACGTCACCTATGTAATTGGCGGCGATGTGGCCAGGTGTAACGGGGCCTTTAGGGTACCGTCACACGGGGTGATCTCTCTGGCGATGTTGCCGGCAAATTAGGGGTGTGGCTAAGTTGCAGCAACATCGCTCCTGAGTTGCCGCGTGTGACAGGGCGATAATAAGGCGATAAGTTGCCTAAGCAACATCGCCAGGTTTCTCAACATGTTGGGAAACCTGGTGATATTGCTCATGTGATCTGCCTGCATCGCCCTGTGTGATGCCGCAACTGCGATGTTGCCAGCAACTTCCCCCATAGACTCACATGTTATGGATCGCTGCCAGGGTAGAGTTTAACCCTGCCTGCAATGGTTGAAGCAAGATCGCAGATGTGTTGCCGGCGATATCGCTGCGTGTGACATCACAACAGCAACCATGGCAGCGCGCCAAAAAAGTGCGCGCTCCCGTAAGTTGCCGGCGATGTTGCCGCCGATATCGCCACGTGGGACGGGACCATAAGGTCCCTTTTCTTTTATTAGCCCTTATAAAAATTGAAAACATGGGGCCAAAACCACATTTTAGCAAATAAATGTACTTATTCTTTCTTCATCGCCCAATGGTCTAAAACTCAGTGACACATGTGGTGTCAATATGCTCACTGCACTCCTTGATGAGACTATTGAGGGCTGCATTTTGTAAAATACGATCATTTATGGGGTTTCTGCTCCCCTGGCAGGTCAGGGCCTCTGTCAATGCAACATAGCACCGCCAAAACATTCCAACTAAATCTGAACTTCAATATGGCACTTCCTTCCATTCTGAGCTTTGCACTGTGCCTAAAAAGTAGTGTTCCACCACATATGAGGTATTGTTGTACTCGAGAGATTGCACATCAAATGGTATGGTGCATTTTCTCCTGTTACCCTTGTGAAAATACAATATTCAGGGTTAAAACAACGTTTGTATGGGAAAAATTAGATTTTTTTATTTTTATGGGTCAACGTTACAAAATTCTGTGAAACACTTGGAGATTCAAGGTGCTCACAAGTCATCTATAAAAATTCCTTGAGGATTTTAGATTCCAAAATGGTGTTAAATGTCAGGGATTTCCACTGTTTAGGCACACCAGGGACTCTTCAAACACAACATGGTGTTCATTAACAATTCCAGCCAGTTTTGTTTTTGAAATCTCAAATGGTGCTTCTTTACCTTTGAGCCCTGTCATGGGCACCCAAACATTAGTTTTCCACAATATATGGAGTTATCAGCGTATTCAAGATAAATTACACAACAAATTGCATGGTGCTATTTTTACTGTATTCCTTGTAAGGAAGAATGGAGCTGATACAAAAATTTTGTGTGGGAAAATGTGATTTTTCTATTTACACGGCACAAAGTTATAAAATTCTGTGAAGCACCTGCGTGTTCAAAATGCTCACCACACATATATATATATAAATTCCTTGAGGGGTCTAGTTTCTAAAATGGGGTTACTTGAGGGGGTTTACAATGTTTAGGCATATGAAGAGCTCTCCAAACCTGACATGGTGTCCACTTATGATTCCACATCATTTTGCATTTGAAAAGTCAAATGGCGTTGTTTCTCTTCCCAGCCCTTCCAATGCTCCTAAACAGTAGTTTCTACCACATATGAGGTATTGGCATACTCAAGAGAAATTGTCCAACACATTTTGTCATCCATTTCCTTCTTTTACCCTTGCTAAAATGAAAAATTTGTGACTAAAGTAACATTCTTGTGGTAAAAAGTAAAATTTTCCTTGTTCCCTCCATATTGCTTTAATTCCTTTAAAACATCTGAAGAGTTAATAAACTTCTTGGATGAGGTTTTAAGCAGTTTGAGGTGCGTCATTTTTAAAATGGTGCCACTTTTGGGGATTTACTGTTACAAAGGCCTCTCAAAGTAACTTCAAATGTGATCTGAGCCCGAAATAAATTGGTTTTGAAACTTGTGTTTGAAAAATGAGTAATTGCTGATGAACTTTGAACCCGTCTAACTTGCTAACAAAAAATAATTAGGTTTTAAAAATTGTGCTAATGTAAAGCAGACATGTGGGAAATATTATTTATTAACTATATTTTGTGACGTAACTCTGGTTTAACAGTACAAAAATTAAAAGTTTGAAATTTTCTAAATTGTTCCTAAATTTCAGATTTTTTTCCCAAATAAGTGCAAAAAATATGGTCTTGTTTAAGGACTTAAAAATAAAAGTTTGAAAATTGCTACATTTTCAAAATTTCTGCCGATCATGGTCGACCATTCTCTCACAATTTTCACAAATAAATGCAAAAACTATCATCCTACCACTACCACTAACAGGAAGTCGGATGTGTCTCAAAAAACAATCACTGGGATCTGTTGAAGAGTTGCAAAGTTATAGTTATGACATTATAAAATGACACTGGTCAGAATTTTTTAAAAATGACCCTGTTATGAAGGTGAAAACAGGCTGAATAATAAAGGGGTTAAAGCAACACTACAGTGGTGCTTTAAAGGGAACCAACAACCCCAAATGACCCCCCCGGATTGTTAATATGTGTCCCTACACCCTGCAGACACATATGGGGCAATCGTTTTTGCTAAAAAAACGGATTTGTAAAAGCTAAGATATAGCTTTATAAACTTTTAAAAATCTTGCCGACTGGGCGTTATCTAGCTGCCGGGGGGGTGGGGGGGAGGGTGGAGCGCTGCGCAATATGTACAACCTGGTCCGGTGCCGTCCCTGCACTCCTGTCCGGTGCTGTCTCCCCGCTGCTCTCTCCGGTGCTGTGCCCGCTGGTGTCCTCCTGTCATGGTCTCCATGCTGTGCCCCAGGCCGGTAACATGATTATTGGTGCGGGCTCCGGGCAATGGGGAAGCTTCCTGCTTCCTCCTGCCCATCCCCGCCCAGGTCAGCCCTGCACCAATGAGAACGCAGGGCCAGTGATGTCATGTAACCGCCCCTGCGCTGTGATTGGCTCACAGCGGCGATCACATGACACAATGGCACTGCGTTCTCATTGGTGCAGGGCTGATCTGGGCGGGGATGGGCAGGAGGAAGCAGGAAGCTTCCCCATTGCCTGGAGCCCGCACCGATAATCATGTTACCGGCCTGGGGCACAGCATGGAGACCATGACAGGAGGACACCAGCGGGCACAGCACCAGAGAGAGCAGCGGGGAGACAGCACCGGACAGGACTGCAGGGACGGCACCGGACCCGGTTGTACATATTGCGCAGCGCTCCACCTTCCCCCACCCCCCCGGCTGCTAGATGACGCCCAGTCGGCAAGATTTTTAAAAGTTTATAAAGCTATATCTTAGCTTTTACAAATCCGTTTTTTTAGCAAAAACGATTGCCCCATATGTGTCTGCAGGGTGTAGGGACACATATTAACAGTCCGGGGGGGTCATTTGGGGTGGTTGGTTCCCTTTAAAAAATGTTGTAGTGGTGCTTTAACTTTAAAAATCCCAGTCAGCTTTCTCCAGTCCAGCAAGCTGCTCACTTCCCTCACCAAGGGCGTACTGTTCAAAATGGCAGACTACATGGCCGTCATGCCACTATGGGCCCACCCATCATCATCTTTTTAGAAGGATCCTCATTACACTGATACCGTCAAATAGAAAGGTGCATCAAGACGTCGAAGGCTTCATGAAAGACCTTTCAGGCAATGCTTGTGAGTCTGAGAGTTTATGCACTACAGACACGATTACGAACTTACATCGCACCAGCAGTACGGAGCCTCAGTACTCACATTGTACAGACTGGAACTGCCAAGGAAATGTGGGCATGGTGAATAGGGTTTATTTTATTTTCTTAATGTAAGTAGTTGTGAGACTCTCATACTGAGGGGGTGGTGGGATGTGGAGACATAATTTTGAGTGGGTACTGTGGAGGAGATGATACTGAGTGAGCTGTTGGGAACATATTACTGAGTGGGGGCATTGCGGCCTGTGTGACCATCATACAGATGGGGGGTCTGGTTTGGGGGATATCATACTTATTGTCTGGTGGGCTGTGGAAATCATACTGATTTTGGAATGGGCTATGAAGGTCATCATATTGAGTGGGGGGATAGCTGAAGTGGGCATCATACTGAGAAGGGGGTTGGCTATGGGGATCTTCATACTAAGTAAGGATAGGCAGTGGGGTACATCTTACTAAGTGGGGGAAATCTGAGTGTGGGCTGGCATTGGCATAATCCTGTGTGAGGAGTTGTGGGGGCAATGATACTATGTGGGGACTATCTTATTGAGTAATAGCTGTGACGGCATCATGTTGGGTGTGAGTGGAGACCCAATTAAAACTTTTGCTATGGGAAGCCATACATTTTATTTGTCTTCTTGGCTGCATTCTGTCTCCATTTATCTTCAATTCATATGTAGAAGCTATTTTCAGTAAGGCTAGACTTGCCAAAAAATAAGATGGAATCAAAATTGGTGGACAAATCGTCAATAATCTAAAATACTCAGATGATACAGCACTGATAGCAACAAGCGTAGATGACATGAAGAATTTATTACAGTGTTTGTATTTGGAAAGCTTGAACATGGGTCTGCGACTCAACACAAAGAAAGCAAAGATATTGACTCCTGCCAGGTATGAAAGGGATGCATTTGGGATGGAAGGCAACAAACTGGAAATTGTAAAGGACTTTAACCTGTTCAATGATCAATGATCACTCAAGATGGAACGACAACACCTAAAGTCAATAGTTACTGGAGGAAAAGGTCTTCATTATACCGATGTCGATGAAGACACAGCTTGTACATAGTCTGGACTTTTCTGTAGTAACATGGAAGTGAAACATGGACAATAAAGAACAATACAGAATAAGAATCAATGCTTTTAAAATTGTGGTGGATATTATCAATACCATTGATGGCAAAAAGAACAAACAAATCAATTTTGGAACAAATCAAGTCAGACATGTCACTTGAAGCAAGGATCACCAAGCAATGACTTGTCTATTTTAGACACCTCATATAAAGACAGAAATCACTGCAGAAGGACATCATGGTAGGAACAATAGAAGCAACAAGGCGAAGAGCAAGATTGGCAACCCGATGGCTTTATACTATCAGGATAATGATGGAGAAGTCCATGGTAGACCTATCTAGGCTTGAGCAAGTTCAATCTTCCTACAGAATGTTCATCTATCCGGTCGCCATGGCTCGAGATAGAGCTGAAAACCAGTAAATAATAAAAATAAATAAGTATGATTTTGACTCCATGAATGTTTTTTAGAAACAATCAGTAATGGATGTTAATCAATGAAAATAGCAAATTTCTCATTGCAGTGCTTGCATATTGTAGTGCCCACACATTGTGCTGAGCTCATGCTTCTGGAGACATGCACCCCTTAAATAAAGCAGGCTCTTCTCTTTTCTTTTCAAAATTCTTTTTATTATTTTTTGCAAGAAAACAGTAGCATTTATACAAGATGAATGGTACAAGATAAACAAGATAAACAGTACAACATGAATAGAGTGAGAGAGTTCAATTTCAAGAGAACACAGGATACAATGTCTTTGTTATATTCAGTACTATAACCAGGAAAAAGGAAATTTAACAGCCAATGAGTCTTGAGAGTGTTTAAACATAGGGTACTGTTTGCTTTGGCAATGAGTGCATATCTTTACATTGTAGCTACTCCATTCATTGAAATCTATCAGACCTAGCATAAAATATTAACATTTAAAAGGAAGCTAATTTATGTAAGTAAAACAGGTCCAAAGAGGAGCAGAGAGAAAGAGTAGATAGTGGGGTAAGAGGTGGAAGGGGAAAGAGGGGAGGGGTGTAACCGGCACTGTTATTTGATATAGTAAGTATGTTCAAGTAATTTTCTATTTTACCTTGTTAATATAGGACAGGCATGGTCTCCAAGTAAGTAGGTTGGTTGATGTGGTATTATTTACTGATGCCACTATCTCAGCCACGTTGTATAAAGAATGGATTCTCTCTTTCAGTTAAGTCAACGTGGGAATGTCATGGGTTTTCCAATATAAAGGTATTAATAGCTTTGCTGCACTTAGTATTTGTTGTGCTAGGGTTGAGGATATTTTGTGGTTGGGCCATATCGGGAAGTACAGCAAGGCTTCTTCTGGTCTCAGTTGAGTTGGTCTATCAATAATTGTCTCGATGAGATTCTCCACTTGCTTCCAAAACTTCACTAGTATCTGGCAGCTCCACCACATATGTATGTAAGTGGCTTCCGAAGCTCCGCATCTCCAGCATTCAGAAGGGTATTTAATGTCCCACATCTGAATTTGGTCTGGGGTATGATACCATCTGGTGATTACCTTATAGGAGGACTCCTGAGCTCTCACGCACTGAGTCGGACCATGTGAGTGGTTATAAATATAGTGAATCTGTGAGTGCGTAAATTTATAACCCAGGTCTTTTTCCCAGTGTGCTATATATGCTCTCTTGGGATTGGTTTCGGTAATCAATAATGATTGGTAGATTTTGGAAAATATTTGTTTAGGTTTTGCCACTGCAGCACAGAGCTTCTCAAACTCAGTTAATCCTCTAGCAAGGTTAGATTTCTTTAGAAGCGGGTGGAGAATATGTCTAAGTGCATTGTATTGTAAAAAGTTTAAGTTAGACAGTCCAGGTATCGTTTGTAAGTCAGTGAGGGACCTAATGACTCCATCGTGATGTAATTGGTCCACTGGGCATGTATACTGTCTGTCATGTGTTTTCGTATATGTATTTCGTAATGTCTCCTGGTGTGCAAGTAAATCGTTAATATTGGCTAATGGGGTTAGTGGTGGCATCAAGGCATTCCCAATTTGTTTCCATATCTTTAGTGTGGGCTTGGTGAAAGGATTTAGTATGGTTACATTTTGTTTAATATTGGAATGTACGAGGAAGAGTGACCTGAGACTATATGGTGCCGTGGCGTTTTCAACTTTCAGCCATTGCTTATCTCTATTTCCTCTTATTATGTCTATTGTTCTAGAGAGTTGTGCTGCTCTGTAATATAGTTTAATATCGGGGCCCCCATGCCACCAAGACGTCTTGGGAGTGATAGCGTACGTTGTGATATGCGTGGTTTTCTACTTTTCCATATGTATTTATTAAAGAGTGCATTTACTTTGGCAAGATAGCTAGTCGGGATTACTATTGGCAACATTTGGAAGAGATAGTTGAATTTAGGTAATATCAAACTTTTTAGCATATTCTTCCTCCCCATCCAGGAGAGATATGAGTCTCTCCAATTTTGTATTAGTGTTGTCGTAGTAGTAAGGAGGGGGAGGACATTTAATGCAAATAAGTCACGATGATTCCCACTTATTTTCACACCCAGGTAGGTGATATATTGTTTGGGCCACGAGAGGGGGTACAGCGTTTTCAGTTTTTGGAGAATTAGTGGTTTGATCTGTATCCCTAGGGCTTCAGATTTAGATATATTTATTTTAAAATTGGACAGGCTGCCATATTGGTCTATAAGTTCCATGAGAGCACAGAGTCCTCTCTCGGGGTTTGTAAGGAATATTAATAGGACATCCGCGAATGCAGCAGTTTAAAATTGCTCTCCATCTATTGCAATGCCCTCTATGTTACAATTATGCTGAATCGCCATCAGAAGAGGCTCCATTGCCATCACGAATAATAATGGAGACAACGGGCAGCCTTGTCTGGTTCCGTTACCTATAGTAAATGGTGATGTTATAGAATCATTAATCTTTATTCGTGCTGTGGGATGTCGATACATTGCCATGATAGATATGATTAAGGCTGTGGGGATTTTGAATCTCAGTAGGACCTCTTTTAAGAAGGTCCAGTCCACTCTGTCAAACGCCTTCTCCGCATCTGTTCCTAGAAGGACCAGTGGGAGATTGCGCATTTTCGCATATTGTATTAAATGTAAGATTTTATGTGCGTTATCTTTCCCCTCCCTGCCCCCACAAAGCCTGTTTGATTTGCTGATATCAGATGTGGTAAAAATGTCGCCAACCTGTGAGCAATCATTCCAGCCAATAGTTTTAAGTCTACATTCAATAAAGATATAGGCCTGTAATTACTACACAGTGTTGGGTCTTTTCCCTCTTTGTGGATCAGCGAAATCTTAGCTTCAAGCATCTGGCCAGGTAGTGGTTGGCCTGCAAGTGTTGCATTACACAATGTCAGGAGGTGTGGAAGGAGCAGGGAGGGAAAAGTTTTATAATATACAGCAGAAAACCCGTCGGGACCAGGTGCTTTGCCCTTAGGACAGCGTGACAGAGTGGACTGGAGTTCCCGGAGTGTGAAGGGTTGCAGCAGTGTATGTTGGTCTGTTTCCGAGAGAGTCGGGAGTTGCAGGTCTTTCAGAAAGTCCTCCGCTTTCCGGCTCCTCTGGCAGAATCGTTAGGACGCAGATTGTATAGTCGTGTATAGCAATCAAGGAAAGCTTGCTCAATGTGTTCCTGGTCTTGTGATTCTACCCCATTTTCATTTTTGATCGAATGTATTTGCGTGCGTAATTGTCGTTTACGTAGGTAAGAGAGCATGAATTTGGAGGCTTTGTCGCCGTGTGCATACATTTTATTTTTCCATTTTTTATATTGTTTTGCTGATGCTGTGTTGATTAGGTTTTTCAATTGCATTCGTTTAGACGTTAGCAGAGATATTATGTCAGGATCCTGGTATTTTTTGTGTTGGAGTTCCAAGTCTGCAATCTCATCATACAATTGTTGGGTTTCTGAGTGTCTTCTCTTATTGACGTAAGACGTCACCGAGATCAATTCCCCTCGTATTACAGACTTGTGAGCTTCCCACAAAGATTGTATGGACATATCGGCCGTTTGATTTTCTTTAAAGTATTGTTGGAGTTTCTCTGTAAGGCGTTTTTTCAGATCAGGGGAGTCTAGTATTATTTCGTTTATTTGCCAAGATTTGTGCGTTGAGTGGCGTTTAATGGTAGATATTGACGTTAAAACCGCCGAGTGATCTGAGAAGATACTAGCTTTAATCGCGGACGTTTGTATATCGGGTAACGTTCTCCTTGACACTAGTATATAGTCCAATCTATGGTAAGATCTATGTGGGTTGGAATAATACGTGTAATCCTTCGTCGATGGATTCATATATCGCCAGGAGTCCACTAATTGCATGGATTGTAAACATGCACGTATTCTGGATAAGTCCTTACCCGAGATGGAGCTCTTTTGTTTGGTGGTGTCTAGGGAAGGTTCTAATGCAACATTTAGGTCGCCACCTATGATTACTTGGCCTTCTCTGAACCTTTCTACTTTTTTCATTGTGGCTAAAATCCATGTCAGTGTTCTTTTGTTCGGAGCATAAAGGCTGCCCAGTGTCATTAATGTACCCTGTAGGAGGCCCTTAATCAAAATGTATCTGCCTTGTGGGTCTATCAAAGACTCTCTTAATTGGAATTGTATGTTTTTCTTGAATGCTATTGAGGCCCCTTTTGCTCCGGTTTGGGGTGATGTAGCATGATACCATCTGTCGAATACCGATTTCTCAAAGTTTGGGATTTTGTTTAGTTTAAAGTGGGTTTCTTGGGCAAACAGTACATCGGTCCCTTGTTTCTTAAGGGCATGTAATGTTGGGTGTCTGGTGCCGGGTGAGTTAAGTCCGTGTGCATTGAGAGATGTAAAAGTTAATACATTACCATCAGCCATGGTCTTTAAGGTTACTTGCTCGTTGGTCAGTGCTTTGAGAGATGCATCGGTCGTGCCTGGTAGGGAAAGGAGAAGTAGAGTCGAAGGGAGAGAGGGAGGGCGGAGAGGGAGACAGTAGTGTGTTAAAGAGAGAGAAAACGAAAGGTGAGATGAACATTAATAAATCAAAAACGATAGTTTTCTAGTGTTAACGTTTCCTGTTAACGTAAACATCTGAGTTTTGATTCGCCAGTCCAGAGGGGGCGGTCCCTCTATTGCTATCTAGATATCATAACCGTACACAAATATGGAACATCAACTATCATATTCTTTGTTCTTCACAATTAACATCTCATGCTCAGCAGGCTTAGCAGGTTCAATACCGAGTTAAGAGCTATTTGTATCATATTCATATGGATTAGGGCGAGTGTATAGTGGGGCGTAGAGTGAAGGGGGGGTGAAGGAAAGATGTGTGGACAGGTAGGGCTCAAGTGGGGAATGTGTGGGGGCGGATGTAGTGGTATTAGTCAGTATTCTGGAAATAGGAGTGTAGGGGTGAGGGTGGGAAGAAGGGATGTAGAGGCATATGATGTAAGGAACCGGAAGGGCCTTTATCGAATATTCTCCGATCAGTTTTCTGAGTTATTAATCTAGTATTGCCTGCTAGAGCCTGTTTTAGTGATATATATATTCAAAAACAACATGTAAAAGGTTAACGTTTAAGTATATACTTGCGATCGCACCAAGATGGCGTGATCAACATCTTTGAATACATTTGTTTCGGGGAGGCTACATTCCACGAATAAATGCGGGTGCATTCCATAAGCAGTTATGGAAAGAGGAGGTAGAGAAATCAAAAAAGTGAGGATAAATTATGTTTTCTCAGGTGGCGTCGTCTGGGCCTTTTGACGCTGGAGACTTTGCTGTTCTCTTTTTGGAGCGCTGGGATTTTGGAGTCATCACTTGTTGCCAGGGCGGTGGAGTAGGGAACGTCTGTAGTAGCGATGCAGCGTGAAATGTCTCTAAGTCCGGATAGGTTTCTAGAATGATTTCTAGAGAGGCGCATGCTTCTTTTATGTCGGCTGAAGATCTGGCTATGATAGGTCTCTCTCCGGCGGTGATGTGTATGCCGAATGGGAAAAGCCAACGAAACCTGTGGCCCTTAGCTAGGACTGCCTCTGTGAAAGGCTTCAAAAGGCGTCTTTTTCTCAGGGTTATTGCCGATAGATCTTGGAATAGCAGGATCTTGGAGTCTGCATAAATGAGGTCTCCAGCCTCTCTAGCTCTGCGCATCACTAGATCTTTCTTACGGTAGTCCAGGAATCTACATAGTACATCTCGAGGGGTGTCCCCTGGTGCTGGTTTGGGGCGGAGCGTTCGATGTACTCAGACCAGTTCGATGTCTTGTGGATCTTCCTCTTTCAATACTGACTTGAATATTTCTAGGGTAGCTTTGCCCAAAGCTTCGAATGCCACTGTTTCGGGGAGGCCTTTGATTCGTATGTTATTGCGGCGCTCCCTGTTCTTGTGATCTTCTAGTGTGGAATGAACCTGGTGAAGTTGCTGTTCGTGGGTCGCCAGGCAATCTAGTATGGAGTTGGTATGCTGAATTAGTGGTCTCTGGGTGTTTTCTAGGGATTCGATCCTGTAACCTTGGAGGGCTAGATCTTGTTTAATATCTGCTAAGTCTCGCCCTATAGGTTCCAGAGCTTTAGTTAGTATTCTCTTCAGAAATGATCTAGAGACCACAGAGTCTTTTGTTTTGGTGCTTGTGTCAGATTCGTACTCCATATCTGAGTCTGAGTCGTCGGCATATGGGAGTGTAGAATGTTTACTCATTTTCTGGGTATCCGAAGATTCACTTTGTTTGCGTAAAAATTGATCAACATCTGCCTGTGTGACCGTTTTGGATGTTTTGGGTACATTTTTAGGGGTTTTTGTGGTTGTCTTCCCCATGTTGTGGTTAGGTATTGTGCACGTTGTTAAGCTTTGTGTCTGTCGAGCTCCGCGCCCCCTATTGGTTGTCTAGCAACTCAGCATACTAGTGCGTGGAGTAGGGGCATTGGTGCTAACCTATGACAAGAGTTTCTTTGGAGATCCTACTGGTGCTTAGGTGGTTCACTCCAGATAAGCGGAGAATAAGGCTGGGCCAGGATTATGCCCACAGTTTGGAAGCGATTAAGATCTTGATTGTTTCAGAAGTTTATTCTCGCCCTCTCATTAATTATGTCTGAAGCCGGTGGGATTAGTCTTTCCTCAATCTCAGTTGGTGATTTGTAGGGGTGCTCGGTGTGTGCAGACCTGGGGTCTTAGGTGATCTCCCACAGGGGCAAGATTGTCTCTGTTGTGGGTTTAGTGATCTCGGACTGGGGCACCGGACAATCACCCTGCGCACTAGTTGTGATCACGGTCACTCCAAGCCTGTGTAGTTGGTTGCACAGTGTGTGTAATGCTCCACACCTGCCTGTAATGGCTGCCGGGCTCAGGATGGGGGGGGGGGGTCACCTTCACTTTCCCCACAGTCTGCGGGCACCGATCGCGGTTAGTGATTCCCGCGGGACGGGACCACCCAGTCTCCCGCACCCGTCCACTCGGCCCGTTACCCTGGAGCCCCGGTGTCACCTGGTGTCAGCGGCGGGGGATCTAGCTGCGGCGGTCTCCGGCTCTTTCGGCGTCTCCCTCAGCCTGCACGTGACTCTCCGCTTCCCCGCGCTCTCTCCACGCGGTGTAAAGCGCAGCCTCTTCAGTCGCTCCAGGCAGGTAGCCTGAGAGTTAGGGATCCGGCTGCAGACGTCCATCGTGAGAGGCTGGTGAGCTGGGGATATCCAAGGCCTCGCGTCTCGGGCCCTGAGGGGTCGGTGTGCTCCGTCCGCGGGCGGGTGACTATATCCCTCCGGGGCTCAATTTCTTCTGTTATCGCTTCCCAGCCGGGTCTGTTGTACTGGGGTGGTGTTTTTGTGTAGATTCCGGTGTCTCCTGTGTAGGATGCCGCGGATCCTAATATCTTCAGCTGGAGCTGTGTTTCACACAGCCTCCTAGGTCTGCGGCCATCTTGGATCTCTTCTCAATACAGAAACTGGGCTCAGAAGGAAGGGGCATTTGGATTTGGGAGTAAATAGTTCACTGGATTTCTTTTATGGGGAGCAATTTTACTTTTCCAAAGCACTAACATTGGCATTTCCATCTAAATCTTCTAATAACTTGATTCCGATGAAAACTCCAAGGGATCCATTTGCCACAATGAGACAACAAAGTCACTCTGGATTGCATCTGGCCTCTGTACAGTGGTGTTCTTTTTAGATGTGCACAAAACTGTGGTTGACTCACTTTATGCACACTTAAAATACATATACCATGGATCATAAGCTAGAGAGAATCCACAGTGTCTCCATCTGCCTCGTTATAGGGAATCTTTTGTTGGGGTTTATTTCTGAATAGCGTATTTAACATATTTATATATGTAAGCCATGTGTAAGAAGAACTCAGCTTGGAGTGCAGTGTAAACGTGACCTGAGCATTGCTGCGATCTTTGGGAGGAAGAATGGACAAATCAACAGAAGGTGAAGATTTTTTTTTTTACACCTTTCACTGTGTAGCTTGAACATGGGACTCCTACTCAATGGAAATAAGACATAGATATTGCATACTGCCAGGTACAACTGGGACACGTTTGAGATGAATGGTGATGAACTGGAAGTTGTAAGGGACTTTGACCTACTCGAATCAATGATCACTCAAGATGCTGCAACAACACCAGAAGTCAATGGGAGAATAGCTGTGGGTAAATTAACATTCAAGTCACTCGATAAGGTCTTCAAATCAAGGAACATTTCACCCGCGACGAATACACAGCTCATACACAATCTGTCTTTTTCTGTGGTAACATAAAACTTAGATAGTAAAGGAACATGTCAAAAGAAGAATCAACACCTTTGAAATGTGGCGCTGAAGAAGGATGCCATCAATACCATCGGTGGCAAGAAGAACAAACAAATCAATTTTGGAACAAATCAAGCCAGACATGTCACTTCAAGCAGTGATCACAAAGCTATGACTTACCTACTTTGGATACATCATACCAAAAGAGCAAGCACTAGAGAAGGACATGGTTGAAATACTAGAATAAACAAGGCGATCAAAAAGACCAGCAACCCGATGGCTTGATACTATCAAGAAAATGGCAGAGAACACCCTGGTGAGCCTAGTTAGGCTAACATAAGATTGATTTTCCTACAGAGTCTTCACGGCTCGAGATTGAGCTGAAGACCACCGTAAATGAAATCACCATGCAGTGTTATTGATTAGTCGCTTTTATTATTTGGGTCATTATGATTACAATGATACCAGATATATATTGTTTTTTTTTAGATTTTGCTACTATTACACATGAAAAAGTCTTGTTTTATGTTTCAACATTCTCCATATTTTGAGAGGTATAATTTTTCAAAATCACCTGCCAATAGTCATGTGAGGATTTGTTTTTTGTTGGCAGAAAGTTGAATTTTTTTTTTGGTATAATTTTTCAGTACATGACATTTTTTGATCGCTTTCTATTCTGATTTTTTTGGGAGGCAAAATCAATAAAAACAAGCAATTCAGGAATTTTTTTTTTGTTTGTTTTTATGTTGTTCACTGTGTGGTAAAACTAGTAAGACAGCTTAATTCTTCAGGTCAGTACCATGACAGTGATGCCACATGTATGTCTTTTATTTATGTTTTGCCGCTTTTACATAATAAAAACTATTTTGTATAAAAAAAAATTTTTTTTTGCATCACTTTATTCTGAAAACTTTAGTTTTTTATTCTTCTGCTGGTTGAGCTGAGCGGGACCTTGTTTATTTGGAGACAAGATGATGTTTCCAGCAATATGTTTCATTTCATTATACTTTTTGATCATGTTTTACTTCTTCTTTTGGTGGTATGATGAATAAGAAACATTTTTTGCAACGTTTCTTATTTATTGTTTATGGTGTTCACTGAAGGTGTTAATTAGTGTGACAATTTTATAGATTGGGATCTTCCGGACACCAAATATTTATTCTGTGTTTATTTTGTTTTATTTTACATAAATATATATATTTATTGGTGTGATTTTTTTTCAATTTATTTTTATTTTTACAATTTGATTTTTTAACTTACCTAGTCCCTGGATGAGACATCAACTTTTCCTGGTCTGATCAGTGATCTGTAATACTTTTGAATTGCAGAGTATTAGATTAGGTCGTTCTCAAGGTAAGACCTCACAGGCCATCTAACTGGCCACCATTATTTGACCTAGGGTCACCATGGAGAACATCAGCACAAAGCAATCGTAATCGCGCTGTGCCGATGTAAGGAAAGAGGGAGCCCCCTCTCTCTACTAGATGATGTTGCTGTCACTATTGACAATGATATCAGAGGGCTTAAATGCATATGATCAGTGCTACCATCAATTGTAGGTATTACAGCGGTTGTAACTCATTTCATGTGTGGCATGTGTCGTGAAGGGGTTAAACATTAAGGGTCCCCATGCGAGAATAACAAGACCTCTACCGACCCAAATGCTCAAGAATTGTTGGCTCCAATATCCTCGAAATCATAAAAATAAGTCAAATAAGTTTTTTTTTTTTTGTGGAACAATGAAGCAATATTATAACTTTTTGCGCTTATGAGTCATTAAAAGGAGCCTGTCACCAGTTTTTTGCCATCCCATCTGAGAGTAGAAAAATGTAGTAATAGAGACCCTGATTCCAGTGATGTGTCATTTACTGAGCTGCTTGCTGTCATTTTGGCAGCAGGCCAAGTAGACTGCTAATGATAATCTCCAGCTGAATAAACAGTGATTTTATCAAAACTACATTGAGCAGCCCACTAAGTGACAATTCGCTGGAATCAGGATCTCGGGTCCTATGTTATGGTATTCTCAGATTAGTTTGCAAAAACCTGGTGACAGGTTAGTGCGGAACCAAAAACTCATTCTACAAGATGGGTCATGTGACACATCAAACTTATTGAGAATTTCATAAGACAAACAACGGTGTGCTTGGTTTTAACGTAACTTTATTCTGTCATGAGTTATTTACCAGTTTACGACCACTTATAAAATGTGTTCAAAGTGCTGCCCATTGTGTTGGATTGTCAATGCAACCCTCTTCTCCCACACTTGACACACTGATAGCAACACCGCAGAAGAAATGCTAGCACAGGCTTCCAGTATGCGCTGTGTCAGGTGCTGCACATCTCGTATCTTCACAGCATAGACAATTGCCTTCAGATTACCTCAAACATAAAAGTCTAAAGGGGTCAGATCGGGAGATCTTTGTGGCCATTCAACTGGCCCATGACAACCAATCCACTTTCCAGGAAACAGTTCATGTAGGAATGCTCGGACCTGATACCCATAATGTGGTGGTGCATTATCTTGTTGGAAAAACTCGGGGAACGTGCCATCTTCAGTGCATAAAGAGGGCAACACATCATCATGTAGCAATTTCAGATATCCAGTGGCATTGAGGTTTTCATTGATGAAGAATGGCTCCACTATCTTTGCACCCCATAAATCACACCATACCATCAATTTTTGTGTTCCAACAGTCTTGGAGGGATCTATCCACTGGTGGTTAGTGTCAGACAAATAGCGGTGTTTTGTTTGTTAACTTCACCATTCACAAAAACGTTTGCCTCATCAGTGAACATAATGTTCTGTGTAAACTGAGGGCCCTTTTCCAAGTTTTGTTTTGCCCATTCTGCAAATTCAGTGCGCCGAACTAGGTCATCCTTGTTGAGATGCTGCAGCAGCTGGGTTTTGTAAGGTGCCACTTGTGAGTAGCTAATATCCACCAAAGGGATGTTCGACTGATGCCACTCTCCAGTGACATGCGGTGAGTGCTACGCTGTAGGCTCTTGCTGCACGAAGCTAGGACAGCCACTGATGTTTCTTCATCAGTGACAGTTTTCATGCATCTACATTTTGGCATATCCAACACTGAACCTGTTTCATGAAATTTTGCAAGCAGTTTGCTAACTGTAGCATGGAAGATGGGTGGTCTCGTAGGGAGTCTTGCATTGAAATCTGCTGCAATGACCCGGGTACTGCATTCACCAGACATCAGCACAATTTCTATCCGCTCCTCACGTGTTAAACTCTGCGACATGTCAATAGCTATAAACAAAGAGAAACTTGGAAATAACTCATGAAGGAATAAAGTTATGTTAAAACCAAGCACACCATTGTTTTTCTTATGAAATTCTCAATACGTTTGATGTGTCACATGACTCTTTTCCCATTGAAAAAAAAAAAGTTGGATCCAAAATGGCCGACTTCACAATGGCCACCATGGTCACCACCCATCTGGAAAAGCTTTCCCCTCCCATATACTAATGTGCCACAAACAGGAAGTTGATATCACCAGCCATTCCCATTTCATTTAGGTGTAACCATATAAATGGCCCAACCTGTAGATAATACTGAATATCAGATTGATTGTGATGATGACATTTCCTGGAAGGCATTAAAAAATCTAACTTTTCAAATAGGAAATAAGGCTGCTTTCAAATTAGAGTTTTGCGGATGTTTGCGTAGCATCTGCCAGATAGGCCGCCTAAATGCTGACTTGCAGCCTGCTTTGTCTATGGGGCTTGCAGTCAGGTGGGGCGAGTGCAGTTTCTGGATCTGGCTAGCGGCATTCTGTTTCGTCGCCGCAAGTGTTGGATCTGCTGGATCCGGCAGAACTTGACTTGCCACACCCAACCGCAAGTCCCATAGACAATGCCTGGGGCTTGCTGGATCCGGGCTACAAGTCGGCCGTTAGTTAGCTAATCTGGTAGATGCGGCGCCATCTGCCGTATCGGCCGCAAATATCAGCAAAGCGTTGATGTGAAAGGAGCCAAAGGCCAGGGTCACACATGCCATTCGTTTTGCCCTGGATCCGTTTTTGGCATCATTTTTAGTTATTTTTTTTTCTAAGTTCAAAAATGCATATCATTTAACTGATGGTGCATTTAAGTGTGATTGCGTTTTTCAAAAATGTTTAGCATCCAAAAAACGCTGCTAACAATGTTTTTGGGTGCAGTTCAAAAACGCATTTTTTTTTAACATGGGGCCCTATGGGAAATGCATGCGTTAACCCATGGTACATATAAGTACAATGCGTTAACGCATATGCGTTTTTATGAAAAAATTACTAAGTCCAAAAAATGTCCAGGGACACAGGAGGCACAAAATGCAGCCTAGGAAAAACAGATTTGTTATAGAAAATACTTCCAAAAATGGATTGCCATGTGTGACCCTAGCCTTATTAACAAAACACATGGACTCAGTTTTAGGCTAGGGTCACACTTGGCATGCGTTTTTTTTGCATGTTTTAGGCAGCATGCGTTTTTGGGCTGCATTTTTCCTGATCGGTGTGGGGCACCCTTAAAAAATGCATGCAAAAACGCATGTGCCATTTAGTGCTATATAAAAACGCATGCGTTTCCCATAGGGCCCCATGTTAAAAAAAAACATGCGTTTTTGAAAAAGCACCAAAAAATGATGCATGCAGTATTTTTTGGTGCTGAGGCAAAAACGCATTTCAAAAACGCATGGTACAGTTAGACATGCGTTTTTGCTATTGGGGCATGCGTTTTTTGCATGGGGGCCTATGGATGCGTTTTTGCATGCGTTTTCAGAAAAAGCAAGTCTCAAAAATGCATGTAAAATCTGCAAGTGTGACCCTAGCCTAAGGCTGTATTAATTTATTTAGAATCTATCTGATGTAAGGCATAATTTCTTTTCAGTTTATCTTTTTCTCCTGGGTAAATCTTACAACCATTGACCTTGAGATGTTTACTGGAGTATCTTTGACAAGGAATCAGTTTGTGATCAAGATCCATACCAGTCTGGAGACATTTTATGCAACTTTGTCTGGTACAGTAGTTAAGCCCAATTTTAGAATGAGGTTAAACTGTAGTATGAAGCACGGTCTCATGAATAAAAGCAAGGACCATTGATCTTTTATTCTCTGGGAGACAACATTTCAATAGAATTTCCAAAGCATACAATCTGGGAAACCCCTTAAGAATAATAGTTTCCCTTATAAACACTTATAATTATGTTCTTTCTCAAGTAAATTAGTTCTGCTGGTTTACAGATCGTTGGTAATATTGTTAAAATGTGTTCCATTCTCCTCAGCAGTGTAGGAAGGTTAATAGTAATAAGAATGCATGTGTGTTGACTGCATTTGATTTCTTGTGGCATTAAGGAGATTTCTAACTAAATCACATACGAATCAAACCCTGGACTCCGCTGCCCTGCCAACTCCGGTAGCTTCGTATAATGATATGTAGTATTAATTATTGGATAGGGCAGTTGTTTAGGTTAAAAAGTTACTTGTGCAGGAAAGCATTGCAGGAAAGAGATTTAAAGAGGACCTGTCACCCCCCAAGGATTTCAATCTAAATGCAGCACTGAATGCAGCATGTGACTCACCGTAGCCGGGGGTACACGTAGCGGGCGTTGTTTCTACTCCAGTCATGGAACCGCGCCTGCGGTGGTGTAGGCCCGGTGGTCCAGATCAATAGGGGAATGGCGGAACAGTAGGGGTGATTTGTCTCGTGACGCCACCTGCGGGTGTTCTGGTAACTTTACCAGCGCTGTTCGGGGATGTTATACAGCGAGATGGAACGCTCCCCACAGGATGAGCGGGAATCCCCGGAGCCGGGAGCTGCGCAAGATGTTGTGAGGCAGCTGCGGGATGCTGCGCGCTGAATCCAGGAATAATGTACAACCACACAAAGTCTCTTTTAGGTACCTTTACTGGATGGTAGTCAGGTACACTCGGATCGGGATAGTGATGTTGGCACTTCTGGAGGTTCACAGCAAGCAGTGTTAGGCTTCCTTTCTCTAGTTCTGGTGCTAAGGTCAGGTGGATGTGGAATCCATCCGGACCGGGCAGTATGTTCATTAGAACGGATTTCACCTGGTTGTCAGCACTGAGGGCACTGTAAAAGGGTGATGATAATTCTACCTTCTTCCCTGGGCTCTCGCTGGTAGGTGCGACAGGTGAACAGGGGGCTAGACTCCCTGTGAGGTATGCTGGTTCTCTGTGATGGCTTGGTGGCTCTCACAGCTTCGGTTCCAGTAACCGGTTGTTAAGGAGAGAGTCGGAATAACTCTGTGTTCCTGAGAGGTGATCTCCTTCTTCCTCTTGTCCCAATTGCAGGGACCTCCACTTGCTAACAGGCTGGTTGGGCCTAGTGTGTTCATCATAGGGTGGAGGTTTCACACAGGCTGGCAGCTCTTGTAGCGTCTACCACACTCTGAAGTTTCTCCCTCCAAGACTCTATTTATAGGGGGAACTGGTTCAAGGTCACCAGTGGAGCTCCCCCTAGAGGCTCGGGGTGAAACCAGGTGTTCTAAGTGTTGTTGTGTTTGTGGGTTTTGCTGTGCTGTTACTTACTCCATTTGTGCTCTAAGGATTTCTGTGGTGCCCAACAGGTGCCAGGGTGCCACACATGTATGCTGCATTCAGGCAAGGTGTCCCCCATGTATGTGTGATGTTTTGAGCCCTAAATACAGCCTTCTGAAAACATGTAGTAAAAAGTCAGGAGGGCATTACCAGCACCAGGATTTGAGGCTCTGCACCTGTGCCTCCTTGTGCTACCTCATGCAGGCGCAGAGCGAGGTGTTGCTACTATCGGCTTCTGACCCGCCTCCCGCCCTGATGTCAGCACTTGTTCCCGCCCTACTCCGTGTTGTACATGGAGCAGGGCAGGAACAAGTGCCTACGTCAGGGCGGGAGGCGGCTCAGGAGCGCGAGGCCGACAGTACCAACACCTCGCTCTGCGCCTGCGTTAAGTAGCACAAGGAGGCGCAGGTGCAGAACGAGGATGGCTGACAATAAATGAGGAAGCGAGGAGAGGGAGGAGGGAGGAACAGAGACGATGGGGGCAAGAATCGCCCCCGGGAAGGAGATGACTCCTGGTGCTGGTAATGCCCTCCTGACTTTTTACTACACGTTTTCAAAAGGCTGTATTTAGGGCTAAAAACATCACGCACACATGGGGGACCCCTTGCATGAATGCAGCATACATGCTGCATTCAGTGCTGCATTTAGATTGAAATCCTTGTGGGGTGACAGGTCCTCTCTAAGGTCTTTTTTCACATAAAAAGTAATTATGAAATTGTATTTCTTTACTAGAATGCAATGGACTATCAATTTTACTTTTCTGTCCATTTAGGCTCAGTAAGAGAAAGCAACTCTAGTTTCACACTTGTTATAACCTATAATAGATGACCTTGTTATGACATTCAAATATGTTTAGCACAACTTGGCAGTATTCCTGAAAATTTAGGTGTCTTCTCCTTGAAGAACAATGTGATTTGTGGGACCTCCCTCTGCATCTCTGTGTGCTATGTAAGCTCAGTTCCAGTCAGTTTTCAGACAGGGAAGTTGTGTTCTTACATCCTGCTGCCCTATTGTGAACTCTCATCATCTTTGCCAAACTAATCTGGTACAAGTTATACTCCTGTCTGTACGTTTGTTCAATTAGAGCCTGTTGTTAAAATTGTACAGCAGTTGTTTTTACATAGGGATTTTGTCTGTAGGGATGTATGTAGGGAAGCATGAAACACAAGTGCTGCCGGCAGGTCCCAAATCCCCACAGACCGACCTGAGAACTGCTGGAAAAAGGTGAATACACCAAATTATTAGACAGGGGTCAAGGGATTTATATTTAAAGCAAACATATTGAGAAGGTGATGTGAACCAAAACAGTTATGGACTGTCCCATTTTGGTACACCTTGTCGTGGTGGGATGACTTTTACAGGGTTTTTTATATATCAAAATAGTGATATCTAAGTACTCTGTGTCATTTACATGTACTCTTACTATTTATTCACTCCTGGGTACAAGCAGTGATCCATTATTCAGGGAACCAAGCAGAAAACTGGGTGTCAGTTCACGCAATCAGTTTGAGTTAGGCTCATCCTTAAAATCCAAGGATATACACAGAGATGTAAAGGTACCGTCACACGTAGCAATATCGCCGCCATATGGCTGACAATTTGATGTGAGTTCGGGCACTTTTTTGCACATCGCCGTCGCCCTGTCACACATAGAGATCTTGCGTGCGACGTTCGGCGATCCTGCGTTCCGGAAATCGCCTGGCGCAGACTGGAAGCAATTTGACATTCTCACGTCGCCGCCAAATCTCCGCGTCACACGCCACCACCGCATCAGTGATGTGGGCGTAGAGTGTGAGCGCGGCGAGAAGACAGGTGTGCCAGAGTGTTGTACACGCGCCCCTACCACTCCAATTGGCCAACACAACTGCGTCACCATTGGTTAGCCTTGGTTTGCTAATGACTAAGGGGACCTGATCCCCAAAACGCTTCTAGCATCTCCCCCCCATTGAGGATGTATCTTTGTACTTTTTAACCTGAAATAAAAGGATAATTCGCTTTGTTGGCGTTGGCATTTCTCAACATATTTCTGAATGGACGAGCTACCATTACCAGGAGCCCGGGAGCCCAGTGAGTATCAGGTGGTAGAGTGATTCCCCTTCCTGTTTCCTTGAATTAACAAACAGCCTTGTCAGGAAGTCTGCCCACTACATGACGCATGTGTCCTTTCTACTATATCGCTATTCAAATATGGCGTCTTAGCCATGGCCAGTCAATGGGAATGTAGGAGCGACCACCAATCGCGGCAGACGAGGTGCGCCAAACAGAACGCTCAGGCACGCCTCTGGAATTGCTTCCAGATGGCCTGAGCTTGCTTTCTACATCGCTATCTCCGAGTCACACGCCATGATGCGCAGAAATCACCTGGTGGAAATCACCTGATTTCTCAGCAGAGCAGGGCGATCAGGCGACGCACCACCGGCGATTTCTTGCCGTAATATCGCCCTGTCACACATCGCAACGCACAGGCGATGTGGTAGCGATATCGCCGCATTTGGAGATTTCTTAGCAAATCTCCCGGCGATATTTCCACGTGTGACGGTACCTTAAGGGTTGCAGAAGAATGGGAAGGACAGCAGATCTGAATCTCTGGGTAAAAATGACCATAAGGCCACTGTAACATCTCCACCAGTACCCGTGACGTGTGGTTTTAGTCACCAAGCACCACAGTATTTGTCTTGCAGGTGGCATTGGCGATAGAAAAGATGTTGTATCTAAAAGCTTTGGATGGGGCAGGCTCTTTCCAGCCACTTAAAATTAGATAGTTAAGACCTGCAGTGTCATCTGGTCTGGCACAATGAGTGTGTATTCTGTCCAGCTGAAGTTATCTGCTTGCTGCTCAAGGAAATTGGAAAGCATCACACTCTACTTAAAGTGTAACCGCTGTGTGAATTTTTATCTAATAATAATGAAGAGCAAGTGATTATAATAAAGTTTCAAATATACTTTATAAATGAAATATGGAGGAAATCATTTAAAAAATCTTCTAGAAGATGTCCCCACTAGGCTGTTTAATGGAGTAAAATGAGTGTTAGCGCTCGGATTACAACCAGGACACTGCTCACGGTATATTTACCTCTAGGTTTTATTGAATAAGTGTAGAATTCCAATTCTCCACAACGCGTTTCTGCGCTTAATGTGCCTTTCTCAAGTGGTTCCACTTGAACCAAGAACCACTTGAGAAAGGCGCATTAAGCGCAGAAACGCGTTGTGGAGAATTGGAATTCTACACTTATTCAATAAAACCTAGAGGTAAATATACCGTGAGCAGTGTCCTGGTTGTAATCCGAGCGCTAACACTCATTTTACTCCATTGCACATGCCCCACGCTTTCCCCTCGGGAACCGCGGATCTGAGCAGCTCGGCTCCCGGACCCTGCTCGCAACAACACGCCACTGATCCTCGTGTCTTCACTTGCCGACTCGCACGACTGGGGAGCACAGCACAGCCTGAGCATTGGACTCGTTCGGCCTAAAGACCTTTCCAGCCCTCTCATCGCACGCCAGCCAGAGCTTCATAATCCCATCCGTACCAACAAGGATCGCACTTCATCTCCTCACGCCAGGCTCGTCCAGCGATCCCGCTAAGTTGTTTCCCCGCTCGCCAGTCAGTTGTGCGACCGAGGCACAACCCCACCAGGTGAGCACTTGGTCATATTAACCGATATTAATAACTGTCCAGCAGTTTGGCGCAACCTGTTTTATTTTCCACTAGGCTGTTTGTGAACTACACATACGATCGTTGTCAAGGAAATCCGTATTCAGATCCACACACTAAATATGGATTATAAGGGTGGGGGCTGGGGCCTACACAGCGTGCCTATGTAGTGTGGCTACAGCTGATCAGAGTATCTCAGGTTACCTCAGGTAAAGGGACAGTGCTGAGCTTATGAGGCTGTCAGCAGTGCACACAGCTCCTGTTATCTTATCTTCTCTGCACATGAACTTTGCTTTATATTTTCAGCTGATGGGTCCCACACAGCTCCTCAGCTGACTGCACACAGCAGAGCCGATGTGAATGCAGAGTAGATAAGATCACAGGAGCTGTGCGTGCTGCAACCTCCATCAGATTTGAAGGACCTGGAAAATTGGAGTTGAATCCTGTCACGGTGGCTCCAACCGCTCCGGCAATCCACAAGTTGGGAGGCAAATGTAAAAATGGGAAGATAACTAGGGGGATCACAGGGGCGAGTTTCTTAGTCCAGCTATGGAGTAGTAGCAGAGGTGGTTGTAGTCCCATGAGAAATACAGACACCATAGGTTTCTTGAACAATTAAGAACTTGTACTCCATATTAAATACAAAGTCAACAGTGAACATTTAATTAACTCTCCCTCTTCTTTAGCTCTGAGAGTTTATTTGCAGGGATCTGTATAAAGTTCTCTGCATAAAGAGTAGCCTTTCTATTCTTTACCACTAGTAATCGCTAGAGGAAAGGAGCGAACATGTGATGTCATTTGTCCTAACAAAACAGCGCTCGCTTCGTCACAATTGTATCTTCACTCCTGCTACACTCAACTGCCAGAAAATATCTCCCTGTGGCTATGCAACCTTTGACCATATACGGAAAATGTAGTTTTCAGAAAGGCCAGCAGAGGGCAGAGTAGGATTAGACATGCTAACACTGTCAGTACTAAAGTGTAGGACTTACAATACACAACATTATACATCATAAAACATCACATAGCAAACTCTGAGTCATTAGATGTGCACTGCTGACAGCCTGATGAACTCAGCGCTGTCCCTTAGCCTAAAGTAACCTGACACCCCATCAGCTGTAGCCAGGATTGTGAATGCTATGTAGGCCCCGCTCCCACTCTTATAAGGCCATATTCAGTGTGTGGAGCTGAATAAGCATTTCCCTACTAATGGAGATATGTTTGTTCAGAAACAGCCTAGGGGGGACATCTTCTAGAAGATTTTTTTAAGGTTTTCTTCCAGATTTCATTTATAAAGTATACTTGAAAGTTTATCATAATCACTTGCTCTATATTATTACTAGTTAAAAATTTAAATTGTGGTTACACTTTAAGCTTCCAGATATAGCCTTGTGCTTCTCTGGTTCAGTCCTGTCTGTTCATCTCCTTATTGTTATCATTACTCCTTGTGACCATAGTTTGTGTTTCTGACAATTCTTACAGATTCTAATTTTATCGTTTTCCTGCCCTTTTTGTTTTGAACTGGCTACTTGACCACTCCTACCAGCCTGCACCATGGTACTGCAGCTTATTCTGTAGGCCCAGCTCAGGGACCTCTGCTTCAAATCCAGATCTCCGTACAGGGTTAAAGGGTGAAGGCTAGGGTAACCCCTGGGATATGGTAAGTGGAGTGGCTTCTGCTAAGTCTGTCCATGGTAGCCATTTTAGATCTGCCAGGTGACCACTGATACAACAACATTGCAGACATAAGGAAGATGATCAATCAGTTGATATTGTGCAGCAGAGTATCCACAGGCCAATATTAGAACTCTGCGTAAAGCCACAGATACTGGGGGACAGGGTGCATGCCTCGATTTAAAGGTACAGAAAAATGATCATTCATCATTTCATCATGAATAGTAATACTGGAAAGACAAATGGCACAGTAGAGTGTTATTTTAATGATAATGACAAGATAACAGCGTGGATTTGCTCGCCTGGATGGGTCGTGAAATAGTCACAACTACTATGAAGGCATAAAGAAATCGGCTGCCACAGTCTCCATTAAAGGATATCACAAAAAAAGAGAAAAAGGGCTAAATAACCAGCCGCTATGAAGAAACCAGTCGAAGGAATAACCTGGACAGTGATCTATTATCACTAGTCATGTACGAACCCAAAATGTAAAGTTTGGGGTCCGTATCGAGCACCTAGTGTTTGGGCACAGATCACGAACATGGACTTTTCTGGGAAGTCTGTGTTACGGTTCAGGTTTGTGGGCAGAGGACTGTAAAAAGAAAGAAAATTGTTAATAAACATCATCATTTTACTTACTGGGTCCCGCTGTCCCGCCACTTGTACTTCCAGGATCAGTTATTAACTTCCAGGATATTCACTGTAGAGGGTAGAACAGCCAATTACAGATACTGTCACAGAGAATAGGCATCTGTGATTGGATGTTGGTGTAATCTGGAATCAGCCCATACATTCTAGATTCTGGAATGCATGGGCTGTTTTAGGTGACTCCAGCAGCCAATCACAGACGCCTATTCTCTGTGACTGTGTCCATGTTTGACTGATGGGCCCCTTACACATATAGTACTGTAAAAATAAATAAATCATTTTAAAAATTTGCTTATCGCTCCGCAGTATTTTTAATTCTCAGGTCAGATAAAACGGGCAGCAATGGGCTGCCACCCCCAGCTGCTTGGCTTTACATTGGCTGGCAATCAAAATACAGGGAAGTCCATTATTTTTTAATTATTTAAATAAATCGTTTTAAAAAAATGTGTGGGTGTCGCCCTATTTTTGATTGCCAGCCAAGGTAAAACCAGGCAGCTCATGGCTGGGATTGTCAGTGCAGTAAGGCCCAAGTGTTCTGGGCCCCCCACGCTGAAATCCGCAGCAACCTCTGAAAGTGGGGCATTCATCGTAGTGTCATTTTCAGGTGCTTTACCTGGCTCTT
This sequence comes from Allobates femoralis, assembly GCA_033576535.1. Taxonomy (NCBI): domain Eukaryota; kingdom Metazoa; phylum Chordata; class Amphibia; order Anura; family Aromobatidae; genus Allobates; species Allobates femoralis. The sequence continues at coordinate 178,087,536 of JARQOC010000004.1, forward strand.
CTAGTGACCCTAGTGGTGGTGACACACTGGGTAATAATGGGATTAGTGACAGCTTTGTATTGTCAGCTGGCACATTTTTATACATATATATCTTCTTTTGTTTCACTGAAAAATAAGCCATACCCCAAAAGTAAAGTTACGGTCAGGGGGAGTCAAACTGTGCCATTTGTCAGGACCACCACTCTCTTAGGTGCACATATGGGGTTTGAGTGACCTGTTATTTTTAAAGCACAGTAATTGAAAGTTAGATTGTACGTTTTTTTTTTCTCCGGTGGTAGATTTTTATAAGTCAGGATCAAGCCCAAAAGCTGATATCCAGCATGTCATGGCGTATTGTGGAGGTCCTAAACAATAAAGGTCAACGCTGCAAAAATTAAGTCTTTTCATTAATTAAACGTATTGTATACAAGGCTTAATCAATGTGTAATGCAGGTGATCAGATGCAACGACGCAGGCAATGTGGAGACAGTGGTGACTGAGCCAACAGCAGTTTATTAACTATGTACAAATCAAAGGTTAGCAATATAACTATGAGATGTTGGTTTAGCACAAGAGAATCAAATTATTTCACAATGGATAAATCAGTAACACAAATTTCCGGAATACAATCACAGTATTATTTACACAGTATTACTCTTTCATAGTCACCGTCGGCTTTATCATACTCTAGCTCCTTGTAACTGGGAATTGTGAGCATCAATCTGTTTGTTATTATAATATATTTATCGAAACAATATTATACAGTATACAGCCCTAGCATGGTCAGAGATGCTACTCACTAGGCTGCAAGTTCAATTGGGGGTTTTCTCACACACTATGCAAATTGGCCACCTCAGTGCTCTGAAGCGTGGACTAAGATCCCACTCAGCACCATATCACAACGCAGGAAGCAATGGCACGGCTTTGGATCTTGATTGGCATAGTCTACGGCTTGACCAGAAATGTGGGCTTTCAGGTACTGCTACTGGCATCACTTACAGTTCTTCTACTTGCATCGGTTATAGTTCTTCTACTGTCAGTGATCATAGCTATGCTCCAGGTATGTCTTTCAGGCTTCTACTGGCATAGATTTCGGGCTTCATCTAGCATGGGTCACAGCTCTCCCTCTCAGCTAGGGTCCCCGATTTTTCTTTCTGCTTAGATCACGAATCCTCCTCTCAGCTAGGGTCACCAATCTTCCTTTCTGCTATAGTCACTGACCTTCCTCAGTGCTCAGGCCTCCTAGGTGATCTGGCTACTTTCAGGCACTTCTGTGCCAATGTGGTTTTAAGCCCAGTTAACAGACACCTGTCTTTACTTTACTGATGGAGGTTCTGGCACCAAGTCCTCCTCTATGTAGTAACTGTGAAACTGTCAGTTAACCTGTTGCCTCATCTTATCCCAGAGGTGTATCTAGGTTTTCTGGCACCAGTGGCCAGAGTTCGGTTTGGCGCCCCATCCAGTGGTCTCAGGAGACGTCATACGACCAATCATCTATATGCGATTTTACATTTACAAGAACCACACAGGCGGTGTAGTTGGTTGTATTAGAAGTGGCCTACACTACAGGTTTTTGTGGCACTGCTACTTGACCCGAAGTCAGACCTGGGCAACGTGCAGTTAAAAATTAGTATGAACCGCACAGGCGGTGTAGTTGGTTCTATTAGAAGTGGCCTACACTACAGGTTTTTGTGGCACTGCTACTTGACCCGAAGTCAGACCTGGGCAAGGTGCAGTTAAAAATTAGTATGAACCGCACAGGCGGTGTAGTTGGTTCTATTAGAAGTGGCCTACACTACAGGTTTTTGTGGCACTGCTACTTGACACGCAATGAGACCTGGTCAAGTAGTAGTTAAAAATTAGTAGGAACCACATGCGGTGTAGTTGGTTCTATTAGAAGTGGCCTTCACTGCAGGTGTTTGTGGCACTGCTACTTGACTCGAAGTTAGACCTGGGCAAGCTGCTGGTAAAAATTAGTACTAACTACACAGGCAGTGCAGCTTCTTTCACAAGTGGGCTACACCACTGACTAAGTGACACTGCTACAGTACTAGCCCGAACAAATTGCCTGGACTAGCTGCAGCCAAAAAATGCCTACTTAAGACTGGTGGTGTAGCTTTCTTCACAACAGTGCTACACTACTTGCCCTAAAGGATTCACAGAGGTAGATGTGACCAGATGCTGTGAAAAACACTTTCACAGCACTGGTACACACCTGCCTGGCAAAAACTAATAGGGACTGCTCTAACCTAGCCCTAAAAAGGGCTGCAATTTAAACTAGTCCCTGCTTCTATGAAGTAGACCTGAAAAAGGTCTGCTAGACTACTAGTCCCTAGTCCCCAATCCCTACTCCTATGAAGCAGCCCTCAAAAGGGCTTATACTCCTAAAATTCACACCCTCCCTCCAAACCCTACTCCCTAAACCTATCTATCTACCTATGTACCTACCTTTGTATTCGCTCACTAGCTGAATCAGAACACAATTGCTTGATTTCACTGTATAGCACCCACAGCAGCAGCGGTGCCGTCTGACACAGAGCTACAGCAATGAACAAATCGTGGCGATGGGGAAAATGGCTGGGTCTTATAGTGTTAGGACATGTGACTTACACAGCCAATGATGCCTGACCTTGCTTTTGTGCAAAAAATGCACTTTGCTGTGTGTGTGTGTGTGTGTGTGTGTGTGTGTGTGTGTGTGATTGGCTGACAGACTGCACCGCCCCACTGTATCTGCAGTTTGGAGGAAAAAAAATGGAGATCGCTATTATTTCTGCAGCACTGATGTGTTAACCACCCCCCGCACACTATACACAGAAAATGAATATTAACATTCATTAACAGGGTTAGGGTTAGGGTTAAGTTTTTGGTGATCGAAGCGTTATCGAACTGCCGAATGTGAAGCAAATTGTTCTAATTCATCGAATGACTCGAAAACCGCCCAAAACAGCTAGAATTTGAGATTGGCGAACAATTCGAATCGAACACCGCTCATCTCTAGTGATGAAATCATCGTGCCCTGCCATGCTGAACTGCAGAGGGTGGACAGCAGCGGTCGGGACTCAGGAGAAAAATGCTGCCAGCAGAGGCGGCTGGGACTATACAAGTGGGATCGGCATCCTTGGAGGGCTACCACACACCTCGTACACACACGGCCCCGCATGCCCTGTACACACACAGCTCCTCTCCGTACACCTTGTACACACTCGGCTCTGGCCCGTACACCTTGTACACACTCGGCTCTGCTGTGTACACCTCGTACACAGTTGGCTCCTCTCTGTACACCTCGAAAAAACTCAGCTCTGCTTCATACACCTCGTACACATGTGGCTCCGCTCCATACATCTCGTACACTCTCGGCTCTGCTCTGTACACCTCATACACACTTAGCTCTGCTCCGTACACCTCGTACACACACAGCTCCTCTCCGTATGCCCCGTACACACTTGGCTTTGCTCCATACACTTCGTTCACACTCGGCTCTGCTCCGTACACCTCGTACACACACAGCTCCTCTCCGTATACCCCGTACACACTCGGCTTTGCTCCGTGCACCTCGTTCACACTCGGCTCTGCTCCGTACACCCCGTACACACACAGATCCGCTCCGTACACATTGTACACACTCGGCTCTGCTCCGTATGCCCCACACACACGTGGCTCTGCTCTGTACACCCCATACACACTCAGCTCTGCTCCGTACACCTCGTACACACACGGCTCTGTTCCATACACCCCGTACACACTCAGCTTCACTCCATAAACCTCGTACACACGCGGCTCTGCTCCGTACACCTAGTAGGCTCTCAGTTCTACTCCATACACTTCGTACACACTCAGCTCTGCTCCATACACCTCGCACACATGGCTCTGCTCCATACAACTTATACACACACAACTCTGCTACATACACATGGTACATTCTCATCTCTGCTACATCCACACTGTAAATTCCTCCCAACTCCACACATAACCTTCACCCCATCCAGCATCATGATGACCTGCACGGTGGAGTCCTGCATACACGGAGGAGCTGATCATGTGATCGATGACTCCTCCTTGACATCATCACAGGTCCTGTAAGCACAGAGCAGATTGTGCTCCTCTGCAGGTGGAGAAGAAATCTGGCTCACACTGCAGGGGAGCGCTGCAGCAGGAGGCCCAGCGACGCCCCCCTGCCTGCTGTCACCAGGGCAGATGCCCTGTCAGCCCCCCTCCCCCTTAGATACACCACTGTCTTATCCTTTCCCTCCTGGAAACAGGCCCTGAGCTTTTTATTTCCTTTTTATTCACATGCCTAAATATTATCTCTCTTTTACAACGTTCTGCCAGCAAGTGGCGAGGTTTACTTGCCGACATTTCTGTACCCCTTTACATTTTCCCTCTCTTTAAACTCGCCAGTCCCTTGGGCAAGAAGAATTTTTATGCCTCTTGGTGTTCATTGGAGATGGTCAACTGCTGAGCACACCACTCTCGGATCTATTGTAGGATGCTCTGCTGTAGGATCACATTTATTTCATGTGGTATAGGTAACACATCAGCATTAGCACTCTTAGTCCTTTGAGGTCCCTCTTGAGGTGTTTCAACATGTACACCTAGGACTTCAGGTGCTTCATGTTGAAATTCACCTTCGACTCTTCTTCACTGGACCATCTAACCACACTTCACCATCAGGCCACAGGCTTCGGGTCTCTTCAGCCTCACAACAGCTCAGAACCAGAACATGGGATGACTCTCTTGTACATGGTATCTCCTTCATCTGTGTCAGTGCACTGCCTCCAACACTTAACTGTACCCTAGGTGTTATTCAACCCCTTACTCTTCTTTGGATTTGCCTTCATCTTACATCTTACGTAGACGTTACTGCAGACCAATTATGCTCTCTCTTTCTCCCCCCTCAGCGTCCTTTGTCACAATTCCCCATCGCATTGGGTGAGGCTCTCCTCAGCACACCTTCCCATTTCTTCCAGGTTTACACCCATTCACTACAGTCTCTCTGCAATGGGCAAACTTTCTCTCTCCACTTTGCTTTACAGAGGCAGGCATCCCTCACCACAGACTGACTTCACCAGGCACAGCATTCCATACAGTAGGCAGACCTTTCAGAGGTCTGGGCAAATCTATGCAATCTACCTCTTCCATGATGGTTGGAGCCTTCCCTTCACATAGCACCACTTTCCACCAGGAACTGCCCTTGCTGTTGACTCGCGTGGGGCAACTGTTTGACATGTGTCCCATTCACCCGCATGTCCAGCACTCAATTGTTTGCTTATCTGGTGGGCACCTAAGTTTGTAGTTTTGTTCCCCAGGAGGTGGATAACCCCTCTTTGGTTGCTATTCATGCCAACATCCAGGGTCCGGTTCCAGGGTAGTCGCAAAGGTTTTTCTTATGCTCCATAGTTATTCTTTGATCTCCACCATCATTTGCCATTACTCTTGTGCCCAGAAAGGATCAACATTGGGCAATTCAGAAGCAATCACTTCATAGCTCCAGATCACTTCTGCCATAGATGGTGCTTCTTGCTCTCAAACTCTAGCTTCCACCTCAACCCCCTATGAAGCTCATATTACAGTTATAACAGTGATGTTCCTTCAGGGCCTTTTTTAGGTTTGGAGTTTCTACACCAGCAACTAGCTGGTCTCTTAGTACTTTGTCCAAGATTTCCTGATATTCTCCCTCAGTTTTCTTAATGTTGGCCGTTACATCCTGCAGAGCATTCAAGTACTGAGCCACTATCTCTTCTTCTCTCTGAACCTGACAGAAGTGGCAAATATGCAGATTACTCAAGTCAGTTGTAACATGTACATGTCTCTAACATTTTAATCACATTGTCTACCATATCAAGGTTTCATGGTTGTCTGAATATGACCATCTGTCAGGGCTCTCCACCTAGAATAAGCAGGACTAACTCTGCTTGTAAGACAAGTACCACAGACTACGTATGCAACATACTCCTTAGTTGGTCAACCCAGTTCCATAACAGAAAATTGTTCCCTGTAAATTTTAGCAAGTTGCCAAGCATAGCTTGGAAGGAAAGACAGCTCCTTGTGGACCGGTCACCAACTGATCCCCATTTCTGCGCTTGAATGTTGCATCCTGCCAACTTCAACAAGTGTAAAACAGGTGATTGGATGAAATGACAAAGTCAATGAAGAGGCAGTGGTGATGGAACCAACAGCGGTTTATTAACTATATACAAATCAAAGGTTAGCAACTATTAGATATTGGTTTAGCAGAAGAGAATCAAATTATTTCACAGTAGATAAATCAGTAGCACAATTTTCCAGAATACAATTATAATATTATTTACACTGTATTGCTGTTGTCACTATTGGTCAGCATTGCCTAAAAAACAACCTGCAATAAAAAGAAGTTTTCAGCTCACCTGCTTGATGACTTGCTCGGGCTTTCAATTACAGGCAGTGCGCAGTTGAAAACCTTGTGCCCAGAGAGACATCCAGAAATGAAAAACAAATGTTCCTACATCATATCCCAATTTCAAAAATATAAAAACACATCTTTATTTCTCCATATTAAGACAGCAACATGATGATAAAACCATAGGGAACTTCTTACACATTTCAAACTCTCAAGGTACTCTTAATCTAGATGATCTATGATTAAAGGGGAACTTCAGGGAGAGAAAACTTATTAGAGCAGTCCCTGCCCTACTACATAATGAAGCAGAGCTGTACACTACAGTTCTATTATCTATAGATCGCTTATAATTCAGTAAATCATACCTGCTCCTCAGCTTTCCCCCCTCCCACAGGGGACATAACATTTCAGCCTGAAAGCTTCATGTAGCAGCAGAGGGCAGAAGGTGTGTCGAGGAGCGTGGACTCTGGGAGCTGCAGGATCATCCTACATTCCAGCCCACTAACACTTCTGTATAGGGAGGGGGTGGGCAGGGGGCCTGGGCGCCACTCCATGGTCATACTACAATCCAGCCCCGATATTCCATCCTATGTGATGTGACAGGAGCCCAGGCTTGAAATAGCAATTATATCACCAAGCAGATACAAATACGCGCTTTCAGCTCTGCATGGTTTCCCTTCCCCCACAGGAACATAGTAGCTTCCTGTCCTTACAACTTTCCATGGATCATCATCACTCCTCAGTGATAGTCACAGCAAAGCATCCAGAGTCTACAGTCATGGCCAAAAGTTTTGAGAATGACACCAAAATTATATTTTCACATGATCTGCTGCCCTCTGGTTTTTATTTGTGTTTGTCTGATGTTTATATCACATACAGAAATATAATTGCAATCATAATATGAGTACCAAAAGGTTATATTGACAGTTAGAATGAGTTAATGCAGCAAGTCAATATTTGCAGTGTTGACCCGTCTTCTTCAGGACCTCTGCAATTCTCCCTGGCATGCTCTCAATCAACTTCTGGACCAAATCCTGACTGATAGCCGTCCATTCTTGCATAATCAATGCTTGCATTTTGGCAGCATTTGTTGATTTTTGTTTGTCCACCCGTCTCTTGATGATTGACCACAAGTTCTCAATGGGATTAAGATCTGGGGAGTTTCCAGGCCATGGACCCAAAATCTCTATGTTTTGTTCCCTGAGCCATTTAGTTATCACCTTTGCTTTATGGCAAGGTGCTCCATCATGCTGGAAAAGGCATTGTTGGGCGCCAAACTGCTCTTGGACGGTTGGGAGAAGTTGCTCTTGGAGGACATTCTGGTACCATTCTTTATTCATGGCTGTGTTTTTAGGCAAGACTGTGAGTGAGCTGATTCCCTTGGCTGAGAAGCAACCCCACACATGAATGGTTTCAGGATGCTTTACAATTGGCATGAGACAAGACTGGTGGTAGCGCTCATCTCTTCTTCTCCAATTAAGCTGTTTTCCAGATGTCCCAAACAATCGAAAAGGGGATTCATCAGAGAAAATGACTTTCCCCCAGTCCTCAGCAGTCCACTCCCTGTACCTTTTGCAGAATATCAGTCGGTCCCTGATGTTTTTTCTGGAGAGAAGTGGCTTCCTTGCTGCCCTCCTTGAAACCTGGTCTTGCTCAAAGAGTCTCCGCCTCACAGTGCGTGCAGAAGCACTCACACTAGCTTGCTGCCATACCTGAGCAAGCTCGGCACTGCTGGTAGTCCGATCCCGCAGCTGAAACAGTTTTAAGATACGGTCCTGGCGCTTGCTGTTCTTTCTTGGGTGCCTTGGAGACTTTTTGACAACAATGGAAGCTCTCTCCTTGAAGTTCTTGATGATGCGATAGATTGTTGACTGAGGTGCAATCTTTCTAGCTGCGATACTCTTCCATGTTAGGCCATTTTTGTGCAGTGCAATGATGGCTGCGCGTGTTTCTTTAGAGATAACCATGGTTAACTGAAGAGAAACAATGATACCAAGCACCAGCCTCCTTTTAAAGTGTCCAGTGGTGTCATTCTTACTAAATCATAACTGATTGATCGCCAGCCCTGTCCTCATCAGCACCCACACCTGTGTTAATGGAACAATCACTAAAACGATGTTAGCTGCTCCTTTTAAAGCAGGACTGCAATGATGTTGAAATGTGTTTTGGGTGTTAAATTTCATTTTCTAGGCAAATATTGACTTTGCAAGTAATTGCTGTTAAGCTGATCACTCTTTATGACATTCTGGAGTATATGCAAATTGCCATTAGAAAAACTGAAACAGTAGACTTTGTTAAAATAAATATTTGTATCATTCTCAAAACTTTTAGCCATGACTGTACAGCATCTATTACACACGTTATAATACACACCTTTTTTTCCCACATTTTTTTCTGCTGCATAACTGAATGGATAAATTGCCATAAGCTGAAGCTTTTGAACAAGCATATTTGTAGTGCATGTTGCAATTCTTAACACATGGACCTGAGGTGTCACATGGCATAATACTGCCTTGGTACAAGACCATAAGACAAACAGAAAGTGCCATCACATGGATTGATAAACAGAATAAACCATAATACTGTACAGTATATATATTCCTAGACTTAGATTGATATCATATAAGACAATCTAAAATTGGGAACATTAAAATATTATTTTTTTTACCTTTTAATAGATATTACTTGATAATAAAGGTGTGTACTATAACGTGTGCGTAACAGATCCTGCAGACTCTGGATTGCCTTGTTGTAATTGTCACTGAAGAGTGATGATGATGATGATTCATGGAAAGTTGTAGGGACAGGAAGCTACCATGTTCCTATGGGTGAATGGAGACCATGCAGAGCTGAATCGATCAGTGTAGTGCTTTGCTTCTGTTCCTAGCCCCACAATAACAGTACACATTATGCATCATCATACAGCAGAGGATCACAGCGTGTATTTCTATCTACTTGGTGAGATGATTGCTATTTCAAGCCTGGACCCCTGTCAATTACATAGGATGGTTTATCAGGGGCTGGATTGTATTATGACCATGGGGGACTGGAATGTAGGGTGATCTTGCAGCCCCCAGGGTCCACGCCCCTGACACACCTCCTGGTCTCTGCTGCTGCATGAAGCAGTCAGGCTGAAATGTTATGTCCCCTGAGGGAGGGGGAGAGCTGAGGTGTAGGTATGATTTTATTGAATTATAACCGATCTATAGATCCTAGAACTGCAGTGTACAGCTCTGCTTCATCATGTAGCAGGGCAGGTACTGTACTAAACGTTTTCTCTCCTGGAGTTCCCCTGTAAGAACCCCTTGAGGGGTTCCCGATGATTTTATCATCATTCTGCTATTTTAATATGGAGAAATAAAGAGGTTTTTTTTATAATTTTTTTTAAATTGGGATGTGATGCTGCAAGATTTGTTTTAAAAATAAGCTGTATTCACCTTTCCAGGTTCACTGATTAGACTCTGCTGCTGTTCCCAATGTCTGGCATTGGCTGTGGTGCTGATGTTACCTTGATGGCATGGCAGCAAATCAATGAACTCAGCAGCTCAGCCAGAGCTTTCCTTGTAGACAAATACCCTGTTCAGAGCTACTGAACTCACTGATTAGCTGCTGCACTGTCAACATGATGTTAGCCTCTAAAAACCTAGACCAGACAATTGGTCCATTGGAAGTTGAGTACTGTGTGTAAACTGCAGCCAGGAGATACATTTAATTGAAAGGGAATAAGCCCCCGTAAAGATATGGCAATTGGACCCTTACAAAGCAAGCCCTTTTTTTTTTTTAATAATAAAAAATCCTTCCATCATTTGGTGCTGTACTGAGGCATTGTATAGTGACACCTACAATATTTACCTCTCATTAAGAACTCTAATCATCTTCTGCATAGTGTCTATGTCAAGTGCATGTCACCCAACTAGAAGAAATCATCAGTTCTACTCTAATGGGCATAGGTCAGTATTCTAGCATTCTTAACATGTGTGAATAAAACTTGCACAAAGCATAACACATCACACTGCTAACACTTTTACATTTATGGCATTAATTATATATCTGCATTTGAAGTTGTTAATGCAGAAATAATAACATAGTTACTGTAGACAGATCTTTAAATATAAATACGTGGTTACGAACGTAATTGAAATGTTCAGACAATTTAAATATATAACATTTTCACCTAAATACTTGTACAATTATGTTGGTGGATTTGTTCAGACAAAGGAAATGTCATTGTTTTGCACCTATAACTACTACTCTTGTACGAGTAAATACACCCTGGTTATCAATGTTTACGATAGCAGGATTCTCCTACATCTTTCAGCCATGAGAATAAATGATTTACAAAGTTATTCATTGAAAAATTTGAAATGTTAAACTGTTAGGTAGAAAGACTGGAAAAAAGCAATATTTAGTTGCCATGTATCACATGCTAATTTGCCATTCCTGGGGTAATGAGCTGCTTGACTTTGTATCCATGATCACAGAAGGTACTTTTCCTGCAGAGGCTATAGCAGGGGAAACTTAAAGGTGTTGTCCACTACTAAGAAAATCCCTACTGATGCCACTTGTTTTCCCCAGGTAGAAAGAAAAAGCTTAGTGTCCACTCCCATGGCGGCGCTGTTCCAGCAGTGAGGGTACTGGGTCCCCAGTTGCCGGCTTTTGTCTCCCCAATTTCGAACAAATGAGTTAATCATCAAGAAGTGAGCAGTGCAGCTGTCACTTACTGCACGTTGATTGCTCTTGCCTCAGAAAGAGGGAAAGAGAAGTTGGTGGTGATTGGATGCAGGTCTCGCATGATGTCACAAAACCATGTGAGCTCTGGAAACGTGAGTATCAATGTAGTGACCCGGTCCAGATTGGGTCTGTCCCTTTAAGTATCCCTGGACCGTGATTGACCCTCACACACTACAACTCACTCCCTAGCTATCCCTCTATGATGATTCTATATCATTGGTGAGCTGTAGATATCCAATTCAGTCACCTCTATTTATATTTAATGCATTTCTCATGTATTTCTCATTTGTTGTGTTCCAGCACCATCTACTGGTGAAAATATATGGTTTATGATTACCTTGCATTGCAAGAATCTGACATGTAAATTGTGTGTTGTCTTATTGGCCAGTGACAGACAGAGCTAGAATTTCCCCAGTTCTGGCCCAGACTCCACAGGGAGGAGAGCACATGTGGAGATTCCCTGTACCACAAGATTTCCTGGCAGGCCCCAAGACCTAGGATCCTTCTCTGACTTCCACAGACAGCAAGCTAAAGGCTTTCTATCCTGGATCCTCACTGTCCGGATCTACATGTGCTTCTTCAACGATAGAGATACTGAGATCAAAGAAATACTGCACATATTGAATGATAAGTCTCCGTCCACGCAAGCATTCTCTAATTGCTTAAGTACTTTGCATGCGTGACTAATGTGAACTAACAGGTACCCTGTGTAAACTAGCTGGGTCACATAGATCCGTTTTGAAAGTGATTCCACCAATCTGTTTTTTTAGGTGCTTTTTGACCACCTGCACTGACGTTTTTGACTTAGTCATTTTTATTAAAAACGCATGTGCGTTAACAAGTGCTATATTGCATGCGAACTATGCTTCCTAGGCCTGTAAAATCATGGTTTTAACTGATGCCAAAACGTTAGCAACTTTTGGCTCAAACGGACAGAGATGTTTAGTGCAGAAAAACGACAGGTGTTATCATCCAATCCTTTTTCTGTCATTTTGATAAGAAAAAATGACAAATGAAGCCAAAAGACAGCTAGTGCCCCAGCTATTATACTACTCTTTCACTATCTACAAAAGACTCAGAACTCTTTTCTAACAGCAATATATGTTTTGCATCTAACAATCGTGCTCTTAAAGCTTCAGAACCCCAATTGCATGTCAGTGTTCAACTCCGCACTGTATTGGTTGTGGCCTACCCACAAAAGACTGTGAAACATTTCCTCCATGTTGCATTTCCTCTTTTCTGCTGCAGTATAAACCACTGTTTCGGTGTTTGTGGCCATTCCATTGGCTGTGGACGCTGTGTGAGGGTGGATATCAGGAAACAATCATCCCTATAGTCCACTCAGGGAACTCGGCCCTGTACCCTTGTGCCAGAACAGCAAATGTGACATATCATATGTTTGGGGTCTCCTGCTCCTGGGCTCTTACATCAATGCTGCTGGAACATCGTCGACATGGGAGATGAGTATAGGCATTTTTAATTTACCGGAGAAAATATGTGGAATCAGAAGGAACTAAGAATTAGAATCTATCAATGGACTACAGCTTTCATTATCACATAGAGGCCATTTGATTGAATAGCCATCTATGTAATACTGATGTAGTATTTTATATCTGGCACACATGCAACAATATAACATAATGCAGAAAACTACAGCACAACACCCAAATTACCATGTTCATTGACTTCTGTGTTGTCAAGTTACATTTTTCTAAATCTCAATGTAGTTCTGAGTTCAGTTTAAAATAATGCCTCATCTATGAAAAGATGTCTCAAAAACACTGGGATGGGAGTAGTTCTCATATAGAGTTTCTTTATTCTAGTTCTTACGGTGGGAAAACGAGGCTCGTCAATGAAGTCTACATGTCCTAATATATTCTAGATAAAAAACTGCTGTGTGAGATGTGAGCAGCTGCTCACTGAGATAGATGTGGGGGAGGATGGTACATGGAGCAGTGAGGAAACTAGCTGGGTGACAGTTAGAAGGCGGGGTGAGAGAAGAGTGCCAGGTAGGCTAGTCCTGATCTGGCACACCCCAAAAATTTGCTAAGTTGGTGACCCGCCCAGGGGTCTTTGGGAACGCAGTACCCGGGCGTTAGTGCTGGGATGATGTCTCAGTGCCCGCGCCCGTAACCCTGGAGGTCACTGGGTAAAAGGGAAAATAATAAAAAGAATAAAGTTTCATGACGCCACCTGTGGTATCTGGTGAAGGCACCAGCGCTGCTGCAGACCTCCGGGGATGATGGACGGGCAGCTTGAGTAGTACAGCTCCCACAGGTGGAGCAGGGTCCCCAAGGCAGTGATGAGGTGACAGGGATTTGCACAGGGAGGCGGTTAGACAGCCAGTCTGCTGCTACAGTCTCTAGGCCAGACAGGTTCAGGGATGGTCAAATGGACACACACACTGGGAATCGTTGCTGTACCTTTACTGGTGTTATGGCAGCACTGTCCAGGGTATGTTCCAGGTGGTCGGGAAGCACTTCTGGATTTCCACAGTGAGTGTTAAATAAGGCCTCCTTGTCTCTTTTCCCTTGGTGAAGTCCCCTATCTGTGATCATGGTCCATGTTTAAAGGTAAAGTGGGGGAACTCCAGGGAAAATGTTTAAGTCCTTACAGTAAGTCTCTATAGTCTCAAGGTTAAAACCGTTTAAAGTCTTTCAGAGTCCATTACATACTAAATAAACATTTTCCCTATGGGCGTCTCTGCTTAGGAGACCTGGTACCTCCTCTCCACCCCAGGCACTTTCTGTTTCTAACTTAAGGCTCAGTCACACATAACGACGCACCAGCGATCCAACGATAACGATGTGCAGAATCGCTGGGGCGTCGTTTTTCAATCACTGGTAAGATGTCAAACAGGTATCTCACCAGCGATGTGAAAAACGACGCACCAGCGATCCAGAATTATACCGAGGTCGTGTGGAATTGTCACTCCATAGTGTAGCATTGAGATCGTTGGTCATTGTCTCTGTCAAACACAACGATGTAGCGCTCCCAGCGGGAGACCAACAACATAGAAATGATGCAGAGCAGTGTGTAACGATCAACGATCTCACAGCAGGGGCCAGATCATTGGTGCGTGTCACACATAAAGACATCATTAGTGGGATTGCTGTTGCATCACAAAATCTGTGACGTTACAGCGGTCTCGTTAGCGATCTCTTTATGTGTGACAGGGCCTTTAATGTGCATGGGGCTAGGCCAAGTTCCTCTACCCTTCTGTATGCTACTATTTCATTTAATGTACATTCTGGCAGGGTTCCACATTGACAGATGAGGGGGGTGTCAGTTCAGGGATAGCACTGCTGCTGCAAGGCATGTCCTCTGAAAGCTGGAGAAGTGTCAGCTCCAGTAAGGGGGAAAACAAGAGAGCAAGGCAGGCCAGACAGGTGCTGGTAGTGGGGGACTCAACTATTAGGGGAACAGATAGGGCAATCTGTTACAAAGACAGGGATCATCAAACAGTGTGCTGCCTACCTGGCGCTCGAGTCCGTCACATCGCTGATCGGGTTGACAGATTACTGGGTGGGGCTGGTGAGGACCCAGCGGTCATGGTGCACATTGCCACAAATGACAAAGTTAGAGGTAGGTGGAAGGTCCTTAAAGATGATTTCAGGGAATTAGGCTGCAAGCTTAAGGCAAGGACCTCATTGGGGAGAGTGCAGCTGTGCTGGGGAAGAAAATGGCTAGAAGGTTGGATGAGTGTTTAAACCAGGGATTGGGGGGGAGGGTATTCATTATACAGGAGGGAAGATAGTGTAAATAGTAACCTGGGCTCAAGTAATGAAATTAGGGGTGGCATGGGGGTGGGGTTAGAACAGTCAATATAGTAAGAAGGAATAGAGTTAAAGAAAGATGCATAAAGTTCATGTACACTAATGCCAGGAGCCTCGCCAACAAAATGTAGGAATTAGAATTAATTTAGTTGGAAAATAATTATGACATGGTGGGGATATCAGAGACATGGCTGGATGAGAGCCACAACTGAGCTGTTATATTACAGGGCTATAGTCTTTTGAGAAATGACCATATAAGCGAGGGGGAGGTGTCTGTTTATACGTAAAATCATCCTTAAAACCCATCCTGCGTTATAATATGTATGAATTTAATGAAAATGTAGAGTCTCTGTGGGTGGAGATAAGGGGAGGGGAGAAATAATAAATTACTGATAGGGGTTTGTTATAAGTCTCCAACAATAATGCAAATGGAGGAGAATATCCTCACAAAGCAAATAGATGAAGCAGCGACTAAGGGAGAAGTCATTATTATGGGGGTCTTCAACTACCCTGAAATACATTGGGGAACAGAAACCTGCAGCTCCAGCAAAGGTAATAGGTTTTTGACAATTATGAGAGACAATTACCTTTCACAACTGGTTCAGGACCCGACAAGAAGGGGGGCACCGCTAGACCTAATATTAACCAACAGGCCAGACCACATATTAAATAGGTTGGAGGCCACTTGGGTAATAGTGATCACAAAATAATAAGTTTTCAAGTATCCTTTAATAAGATGTGTAGTAGAGGGGCTACCAGGACACTAAACATATATACTCTATGGGATAAACATGCTAGACATAGGAGGAAACCTCTATGGCTAAATAAAGCTGTAAGGGGCGCAATAAGTGACACAAATAAAGCATTTATGGAATTAAAGCAAGTAGGTATTGAAGAAGCATTGAATAAATACAGAAAATTAAATAACATTTGTAAAAAGCAAACCAAGGCAGCAAAGATTGAGACAGAGAGACTCATTGCCAGAGAAAGTAAAAAAATCCCAAAATATTTTTTAACTTAATAAATAGTAAGAAACTAAAAAATGATTGTTTTGGCCCGTTTAAAAATAATCTGTGTGAAATGGTGGATGAGGATGAGGAAAAAGCCAATATGCTAAATTACTTTTAGCAATTGTAACCTGCTTAACGCAGCAGGAAATACAGCACCGCATGAAAATCACTAAAATTGACAAATCCGCGGGCCCTGATAGGATACACCCCAGAGTACTGCAGGAATTAAGTACTGTCATAGATAGACCATTATTTTTAATCTTTAAAGATTCCATAATAACATGGTCTGTACCACAGGACTGGCGTATAGCAAAGGTGGTGCCAATATTCAAAAAGGGGATAAAAACTGAACTTAGAAATTATAGGCCAGTAAACTTAACCTCTACTGTGGGTAAAATCCTAGAGGGTTTTCTAAGAGATGCTATACTGGAGTATCTGAAGAAAAACAACCACATGACCCATTATCAACATGGGTTTGCGAGGTACCGTTCCTGTCAAACTAATCTGATAAGCTTCTATGAAAAGGTAAGTTCTGGACTGGACCGAAGAAATGCAGTGGACGTGGTTTATATGGACTTTTCAAAAGCTTTAGATACAGTGCCACACAAAAAGTTGATAGCAATGGGGATAGGGGAAAATATGTGTAAGTGGGTTAAGAACTAGTTTGTGATAAGAAACAAAGGGTGGTTATTAATGGATCACACTCAGAATGGGTCACAATTAACAGTGGTGTACCACAGGGGTCAGTATTGAGCCCACTTCATTTCAATATATTTATTAATGACCTTGTAGGGGGCATACAGAGTAGAATCTCAATATATGCAGATGACACTAAACTCTGCAGGGTAATCAATACAGAGGAGGACCATTTTATATTACAGGAGGATTTATGTGAACTAGATGCTTGGGCTAATAAATGGCAAATGACCTTTAATGGGGATAAATGTACGGTCATGCACTTGGGTAGAGGAAATAAAATGTATAATTATGTGCTTAATTGTAAAACACTGGGCAAAACTGTCACTGAAAAAGACCTGGATGTATGGGTAGATGACAAACTCACATTTAGTGGCCAGTGTTAGGTAGCTGCTGCAAAGGCAAATAAAATAATGGGATGTATTAAAAGAGGCATAGATGCTCATGAGGAATAGACTTAGAATACTGTGTACAATTCTCCGGTGTATAAGAAAGACATAGCTGAACTAGAGCGGGTACAGAGAAGAGCGACCAAGATTATTAGAGGACTGAGGGGTCTGCAATACCAAGACATGTTATTAAACTTGGACTTGGGGTTGTTTAGCTTGGAAAAATGAATGCTTAGGGGTGATCTTATAATAATGTATAAATATATGAGGGGACAGTACAGAGAACTTTCTAATGATCTCTTTACTCTTAGACCTGAGACGGGGACAAGGGGGCATCCTCTATGTCTAGAGGAAAGAAGGTTTAATCATAATCACAGACGTGGATTCTTTACTGTAAGAGCAGTGAGACTATGGAACTCTCTGCCACATGATGTTGTAATGAGTGACGCACTACTAACATTTAAGAAGGGACTAGATGCCTTTCTTGAAAACTATAATATTACCAGTTATATATACTAAATTCTTTGATAGGGTGTTGACCCAGGGAACTACAATCTGGGCACACCAGTAAAGAAAATGTATTGTCCACGTATGTTTTTAGTGCAAAAAACGTGTTATTTTATTAATGCCACACAGTACATACACCAACGTTTCGACTCACAGGCCTTCTTCAGGGTACTAGTACAAAAATATTACATGAAATTAGTACAGAAAAAAATAACAAAGATTCATCAAATAGTGATGGTGACCATCGTATCACCTCGTGTCATCGCTGAGTAGTGACAAAAGGAAAAATTAACACTTGGTGTCCGTGTGGATATGCATAGGTGGTTCCATTAAAGATACAGTGAGAAAACCTGAATGATCATGTGTGGTGCTTTGCGACTAAGGTAAAAAAAAAACGAACTAAGGGAACAGAAGGAATGTTTTAGTCAAAGAAGAAAACTTAAGGAAGGGGGAGAGAGAAGGAGGGAAAAAGGAGACATAAGATGAACAGAGTATTGGAAAACCGGAATGATTACCAGAAAAGTACTGGTGGTTGGTATCTGTTTGGAATTGAAAAGTAAAGGGGACCTAGTCCAGAATCAAGCCTATGGATTAAGAGGCAAAAATCAGGCATCTTACAAGGAAATATTTGAAAAGGTGATAGCTGGAGTGGGTGCCAGGGAACAGAAAGGAATGGAGAGCTGTATGGGATCATACAAAGTCATACCATGGTCTCAAGTCTGGAAACATGCAGAAGGGTAAATTAAGGGGTGTAAGGAAAAAGAAAGGGAAGAAAAGGGGTGATTAAAAGGTATCGTCCACCATCAGAAGCGAGAGATTGTCTCACCCAGAAGGGAAGGGAGAATAGGTCAATGAGCAAGTACTCTGGTGTAAGAAAAACAGTGAGTGCACTAGGTAGAGAGGTAAAGTTACAGCAGGTTATAAGACAGTGAAGGATTACCTTAGAAATTAGAAAAAGTACCTCAGGTAGTGCAAGAGGGTTATATATCAAACCACTGTTTTAATCACAGCTGGCAAAAATACAGATGCTAGTGATCTCTGTAAGGAGATATAATATATATTTATATATGTCAGTTCCAAAGGAACCAATAGGAAAACCCATAAAGTAGAGATTAGATATTACCTTAAGGCAGAGTATAAAGGAAAGTGGCACATCTGTATGGAAAAATCCTATTAAGCATAGAAGGAAAAAATATGATGTGGAGAGAGTAAAAGGAAAACAAAGTGCAAGGGTCATATGGGGATACAGACCTTTAGGTAAAGAGACAAGGCTCAATTGCTGTAAAAAGGAAACAAAGAACAGTCAAGGCAAGGGAGATTGTGGGCTGAAAGAAAGCGCCCAGAGAAACAAGTACCTGATGTGTCTGTCAGCTCGGTCTGGGGCGATGTGCGGCGAGCGTGTGTGTGGCGCCGCTATTTACAGGGAAGTGGGCGTGACGTGGAGACGTCACCTCCGGTCTATGGACCGCAAGGAAGTGCGGCCAGCCGCTGATCGCGCGTGCGCAGTATGTCCGGTGTCACACAACAGATTAACTTTTTGGACACCATGGTCATGATTGACTCCACTGGGCTCCTGACGACAGATCTATATGTAAAACCCACCGATAGAAACAGCTTACTCCATTTCAGCAGTAGCCACCCACGTCATGTTAAGATCTCACTACCGAGATCACAACATGTAAGAATTGATAGGATTGTCTCTGACCCAGAAGTCCGAACCATGAGACACAATGAGATGACCACCAAGTTCCGGGATCGGGGATACCCCGAACATATCTCTCAAGGCCATTCTCTTTCCCGCCGTACCAGGACTCCCTCAGGTCCACGGATACCATTTGCATCCACTTATCACCCTTTTAATAAACTTATTGAAGGGGTGATTCTTAAACACTGGCATATACTGAATTCCAGTTATCCTGATATCCCTGAATTTGTGTGGTCGACCATTGTTTTGCCATAAAAGGGCACCTAACATCAAGCAGACAGTAGTACGGGCAGACATAGGCTCTAGTAAGAGAATACCACAACAACTGACATTACAAACACCACGCACGGGAACTTTTCCCTGTCTTGGCTGCAACCAATGCCATAGTGTCATCAAGGGTGACTTCTTCACACATCCTCGTACGGGTAAACGTTTCCCAATCAAAGGATTTTTTACTTGCGCATCCACATATGTGATATACCTGATTAAATGCCCTTGCGGTCACGTATATGTTGGAGAGACCACCCAGCATGTACGTGACCGTATCAGCAAACACAAATCTACTATACGATGTAGAAATATGCTTTTGCCCATTCCACATCACTTTATTCATCATAATCATAGCGTATCACAATTACGCTTTCGGGTCATTCCATGTCAAGTGATCCAAAAATGAATATTTTTTTTCCCTGACGTCCTCAGATTTTTAAAAAAATTTTTCTATCTGAAGAACAACTTTATCTAATTACAAAAAAAAAGTTTCGAATTTTTTTCTTTATCTGTTAATTTTTTACAGATTTTTAAAGTTTTAAAAAAGTGCGAATTTTGGCCTGGTATGGCTTTACATTTTCTATCATATCTCGGGCTAGAAATAAGATAGAGAAACAAAATAAACACCAATCTACTCAGAACTGTCCAGGCTTTCATCAGATATGTCACAAGAGGATATTTGTTAATATTTTACCCATGTGATCGCAAGCGCAAAACTTTAAAACGCATTTCCGAAAAATCGGCGCGCTTTAAATATTTCAAAAACTGCCCATGTGTCTGCTGTGCTCTTAGCCACATCTGTACCAAATTTCAAGTTGGGATCGCAATGGGATCATATTTTAACATATTTTACTAGTAAGAGCGTCAATGGGTCATTCCATATCAAGTGATCTAAATATGAATATTTTTTTTTACCTGACGTCTTTAGATTTTTTTTTTTTTTTTCCTTTATGAAGTACTACTTTAGTTAATTACAAATTAAAAGTTTGTAATTTTTTTCTTCATCAGTTAATTTTTTACAGATTTTTAAAGTTTAAAAAAAGTGTGAATTTTGGCCTGGTACGACTTTACATTTTTTTATCTCAGGCTAGAAATAAGATAATGAAGTGGGAGATGCGTCATTTTACTCAGAACGGTAACAGCTTTCATTTGAGATGTTACAAGACTATGTTTCTTTATATCAAATTCAAACTATTGACGGGCAATTGTGAAAAAATGACTGATTGTGTTCTTGGTGACTTTTGAATTGACACTATAATAGTTAAATATTTTGCACTTAGGTCCAATGAATGCGTCCATGGGGTCAAGCTGGGACAGAGTCATCACAAATTAGCCTTATTTGCAGATGACCTGCTACTTTACATCTCCCAGCCCCTGGTCTCCATCCCTTCGGTCTTAATGGAGTTTGAACGGTTCGGACAATTGAGCAACTTTAAAGTGAATTGCTCCAAAACCGAGGCACTCAATATTTCTTTGCCTGGAGAATTGGTTTCTCATCTATCTAAACAGTTCCCATTTAAATGGAAAGTAGAAGCCATTAAGTACTTGGGAGTCCTTATACCAAAAGATCTTAAACAAATATTCAATTTAAATTATCAACCCCTTTTGACTAACGCGGAATCGGCATTTACCTCCTATAGACAATTAAAGCTATCCTGGTTCGGGAGAATAAACGTAGTCAAGATGGATGTCTTGCCCCGACTCTTATATACTTTTCAGACAGTTCCTGTTCTATTGGATAGAGGTTTCCTCTCCAAAATGCAATCTATGATCCTTAGATTTGTCTGGGGGGGCAAGAGGTCCAGATTGCGAATGAATATCCTATCCTTGCCCGAGACCAGAGGAGGGGTTGGACTACCCAACATACGAGCGTACTTTGAGGCTTCCTCTCTTGTTAGAGCTCTAGATTGGCATTATCATGCGTCCTCCAAGAAATGGGTAGGGGTGGAGCAAGAGGGTTTGGGGATTCCGCTGAAACACCTG
The DNA here is from genome assembly GCA_033576535.1 of Allobates femoralis. Classification (NCBI taxonomy): domain Eukaryota; kingdom Metazoa; phylum Chordata; class Amphibia; order Anura; family Aromobatidae; genus Allobates; species Allobates femoralis. The sequence goes on from JARQOC010000004.1 coordinate 178,108,958, forward strand.
CTTTGGATTTCCCCTAAAGACTCCACAGACCTAGTACCTTTGACAGACATGACCAGAAACACCTTGAAGGTATGGCACCTAGTGACGAAAACCCTCCGCTTAAACGACAGACTTAGCCCTTTGACTCCCCTTTTTTCCAACCCATCTTTCCCACCCAGATTTGACAGGCAGAGATTTTTATGTTGGCGGATTGTGGATGACACCCGAGTAGGACAGACTCTGTCCAGTGGTGGTTTGCCCCCGATGGCAGAGCTACAACTCAAAGAACCTACGAGACCTCTTAAGTGATTCGAATTTCTCCAATACAGAGCATAATTATATTCAGCTGACCACTCTTGCAGGGTAAGATTGACGCCCAACGTATTGGAGAGGTTATCCCAACTAGAGGCTCCACCGAGGTGCAAAATATCAGTTCTATACCAGGCCTTAGGGTCCATGAGAGAGCAGGGCACCCTTTACTTCCAACGTGCTTGGGAGAGGGAATTGGGGTGTAGCATTTCAGAAGCTAATTGGCAGAAATGCTTTATATTTACTCACTCACTAGCTAGCGCTTGTTCTGCACAAGAAAGAAGCTATAAGCTGCTCACTAGATGGTACTTGTGCCCGACGACACTCCGGAACATGTTCCCTGGAACCCCTGATACCTGCTGGCGCTGTGGGGAAGAGAAGGGTACAATGATACACATTTGGTGGAGTTGTGGGGAAAACCGGCGGTTCTGGTCTGAGGTTTTCAATGCATACGCCCGGATAACAGGTAAACAAGCCGAATGCTGCCCAGAATCGGCAATGTTATCCATTTTTCCAGGTCCTATTGGGCTACAGAAGAGGGATATTCTCCGCTTTTGCATCTCGGCTGCTCGTGCTGTGATCCCGAGGTTCTGGAAATCAAGCCGGGCTCCATCTCTACTTGATTGGTTCAAAGAATTGATGGACACATATCGAATGGAGGAGCTCGCAGCTGATGCGTCGGGATCTCGGAACAAATTCTTAGGGATTTGGGTTGAATGGATTCTTTTTCACGACTCTGCAGAATTTAGGAGTATCTTTTCCAGCACAGATAATATGGCTCGACCTCTGGCTGATGGGGAGCCAGTGGGATGAGTACCCTTTCTCCTTCCCATACCTCACCCGTCCCCCCCCCTCCTTTTTTTCTTTTTTTCTTACGTGGCTTTTCTTTCCCAGTATAACTTTTTCTAATGGTTTTTGTTTTCTTCTCTCTCTCTCTTCTTTTCTATCTCTCTTTTCTTCCCATCTGATACATTCAGTCTAGGTATTTCCTTTCTACACCTATACCTTCAGAATTCTAGTGAACATTAGACAGGTATCGAAAACTCTGAGCTGTGAGTAGATCATTAATATTTCGGCCTTCCTTTCCGGTACACCAGTCGATAGACTATTCCAACTAGGCCTCAACGGGCAATGACCCACTTACGTGGTCAACCTGTTAGAAGGGGCCAAGTAATAAAAATCATTCTGCTGGGGCTGCTTGTCCCCTTGACATCAGAACATCTCAAAACCCTGAGAAAGGTTGTATACTTGAGTGTTTGGAATTATATTTAGATTGTAGTATATATTGCACCAGAGATAAGCGCAAAAGTAAATTTGCAGCTTATCTTAAAGTTACTAATAACTTTGTGAATTCTCTTTTTGTATATTTTATATGTCTCAAGATTTTGTTAAAAGATTGAATGTATGTCTTTCATATGTTTTTTCAAAATTTAATAAAAATGAGATTAACCATAGTTAAATATTTTAAAATATGATCCCATCACGATATCAACTTGAAATTTGGTACAGATGTGGCTAAGAGCATAAAAGACACATGGGCAGTTTTGGAAAATTTTTATTAAAATGTTTTTTTCGGAAATGCGTTTCAAAATGTTGCGTTTGCATTCGCATAGGTAAAAAATTAAAATTAACAAATATACTCTTGTGACATATCTGGTGAAAGCCTGGACAGTTCTGAGTAGAATGGTGTTTATTTTGTTTCTCTATCTTATTTCTAGCCCGAGATAAAAAAATTTAAAGTCGTACCAGGCCAAAATTCACCCTTTTTTTAAACTTTAAAAATCTGTAAAAAATTAACTGATGAAGAAAAAAATTCCAAACTTTTAATTTGTAATTAACTAAAGTAGTACTTCATAAAGGAAAAAAAAAAAAAAAATCTAAAGACGTCAGGTAAAAAAAAATATTCATATTTAGATTACTTGATATGGAATGACCCATTGACGCTTTTAATAGTAAAATATGTTAAAATATGATCCCATTGCGATCCCAACTTGAAATTTGGTACAGATGTGGCTAAGAGCAAAGCAGACACATGGGCAGTTTTTGAAATATTTAAAGCGTGCCGATTTTTCGGAAATACGTTTTAAAGTTTTGCGCTTGCGATCACATGGGTAAAATATTAACAAAGATCCTCTTGTGACATATCTGGTGAAAGCTTGTATAGTTCTGAGTAGAATGGTGTTTATTTTGTCTCTCTATCTAATTCCTAGCCTTAGTTATGAGGAGAAACGTAAAGGCAGGCAACAGCGAAATTCACACTTTTTCCGAACTTTGAAAATCATTTAAAAAAAAAATAAATTTTTTAAAAAATTTTTCTCTTCACATTTTGCATTGTCTGACATGCTATTATCAAATAACAAAATCTCAAAAGAATTAAAAATATAGAGGTAATAATCATTGGTTCACTTGACATGGAATGACCCTTTCAGATCATTGAGGACGTCCCTCCTCAGAGAAGAGGTGGTGACCAGATTCGGAGGCTTAAAATGCGTGAAGCCTACTGGATCCATACCTTGCAAACATTGGAGCCTTTAGGCCTTAATCGCGAGTATGAACAATTTTGATTGGTATTCTTGATCAATATACTCATGTCCATTTAGTCACAGAGTCAATTCATGCATTTTCATATCATAAATCGTTGTCTCCTGTAGCAGTATGTTACTGTTCCTTTTAAATAATTTTTTAATTTTTTTCATTTTAGATATATCGTTAGTGACCACCTATAAATACTATTTGTATTATCATTGATCTATGTGACTTATGGTCCTGGGATTCATATTAAACAATATGTCCCCATATGACAGGAATAGTTCCTTCTTGATTATTTATCTATATATACTAGTACATAATATTCAAGATGTTTCCCCTATTCCTATGTATTGTACTACCTTAGCCAAAACTGTTACTATTTGCCATTGCCTGACTACTAATCTTTTCTTATTTTATGTCTCTTAGATGCATTACTGAATTATCTACACCAGGGGTCTCAAACTCCAGGCCTCGAGGGCCGCACACAGTCCACGTTTTCAGGATTTACATTGCATTTGACAGTTGGCAATCAAATCACCAACTGACAAACTCTAGGAAATCAAGGAAATCCTGAAAACCTGGACTTGAGGCCTGGAGTTTGAGACCCCTGATCTACACTGTGGATGGCACACTCCTGCACTAATAATCGCAATCTGGCACTTAGGCAACGCAGCAATATCACTCCCAGCACATCAGAACGGATGCTTTGCACTTCTACCTTCTGCGCATGCGCAGATACACCGGACATACTGCGCACGCGCAATCAGCGGCCGTCCGCACTTCCTTGCGGTCCATTGACCGGAGGTGACGTCTCCACGTCACGCCCACTTCCCTGTAAATAGCGGTGCCACACACACGCTCGCCGCACATCGCCTCAGACCGAGCTGACAGACACATCAGGTACTTGTTTCTCTGGGCGCTTTCTTTCAGCCCACAATCTCCCTTGCCTTGACTGTTCTTTGTTTCCTTTTTACAGCAATTGAGCCTTGTCTCTTTACCTAAAGGTCTGTATCCCCATATGACCCTTGCACTTTGTTTTCTTTTTACTCTCTCCACACCATATTTTTTCCTTCTATGCTTAATAGGATTTTTCCATACAGATGTGCCACTTTCCTTTATACTCTGCCTTAAGGTAATATCTAATCTCTACTTTATGGGTTTTCCTATTGGTTCCTTTGGAACTGACATATATAAATATATATTATATCCTTACAGAGATCACTAGCATCTGTTTTTTTTTGCCAGCTGTGATTAAAACAGTGGTTTGATATATAACCCTCTTGCGCTACCTGAGGTACTTTTTCTAATTTCTAAGGTAATCCTTCACTGTCTTATAACCTGCTGTAACTTTACCTCTCTACCTAGTGCACTCACTGTTTTTCTTACACCAGAGTACTTGCTCATTGACCTATTCTCCCTTCCCTTCTGGGTGAGACAATCTCTCGCTTCTGATGTTGGATGACACCTTTTAATCACCCCTTTTCTTCCTTTTCTTTTTCCTTACACCCCTTAATTTACCCTTCTGCATGTTTCCAGACTTTAATAAATAACATTTCTCAAATGTCTACTTTACATCAGCACAATTTTGAAAAAAAAAATTTTTGGTTAGGAAGTTATAAGGGGTCAAAGTTCATCAGCAATTTTTCATTTTTCCAGCAAAATTTACAAAACCATTTTTTTAGTCTAGTAACCTGTTTACCAGTTCCTGGATGGCATAAGGGTGTGTAGGATGGCGCTCCCCACGCGTATCGCTGCCTTCCGCCTGGCAGCTTCGTCAGGGGAAGGTGTCCATCTCAGTGTGAGATCCTTATTTATAAAGCCTCAATCCCATTAAGGCTATCGTTCCCAGCTGGGTGCAGGAGGCGATCGGGTGGCCAGTCCGTCCCTCCTACATCCAGAGCGCGCAAGCGCGAACGCGCTATTGCGCATGTCAGGCTCCAAGAACATGGCCGCCCGCACCGAGGCGACATGTCAAACGCGCATGCGCGAAGTGCATAGCGCGCATGTCCAGGAGTCCGTATTGAGAGAAATAATTTCTCTCTATCTCTCATAATAGAGAGTTCTGTGTTTTAGGAGGTTAATTACATTTAGGCAATTAGGCAGCAGTAGAAGACTCAGTTCATAAGTAGAGCTCTACTTCTATTAAATAGATGGTATTTACACATAGAGAGCAACCGGCTTCAGTCCCCCCATAGTGTATTAAGGAATCACATACAATAGAGGAGGAGAGACCAGAGAGAGCATAGAAAACTCAGCACAGCAAGGATGAGCTAACATTTAATCAATAAGGTGGACAATGCACAAAAGAGGAGCGAGGTGGCTCAGTCCCATATCATCATATCATTACCCATAAGGGGTATGGACCAAAACAACCTATATGTACATCCCTCAGGGAGGGATATAAATATAGTGCAGAGTCTAGAGCAAAAGAGGAACTGGTGAAGGGAACCTCAGTTTTATATAAACAACCAAAAGTTTGGGGTAATCAAGAGTAAAACAGGACAAAGTACCAAAATGGGTGGGGTGGAGAAAGGGGGGGGGGGGGGGGGGGGGGGATTTTGGGGGTTGTGGTTGGGGAATTACCCCAAACGGGATTGAGACAAGTATCCGGGCAATAATGGTCCAAATTTTGGCCACACCATTACCCAGAAACCAAAGAATACCTATAAATTGTTGCGGTTTACATACACATTCCTGTCAAAAGAATATTATAAATATACAGGTGGATGAAAAATACCACGGAACTTAATTCCCTCACATGTTTATTTTCATAGGGTTCCTAAGTCAACGACTCAAACCATAGAACAAAGAGTCCAGGTTGTGGAGATCTATTTGTAAAAACCTGTATACAAAAGTTCCTCGTTGATACCAGTGGGTGTTAGGGTATTGAGTCTATAGATCCAGGATGACTCCCGCCGTAATAGTTCCTTGGTTTTGTTCCCTCCTCGGATATTCCCATGTATTTTTTCCAATCCCATGATCTTTATATTTTTAGTATTGCAACGATGGTTCTCCAGAAAGTGTGCGGCAACCGATGAGATGCCTTTTTCTTTCTTCTCGAAATCCCTTTCAGCCGTCCCAATGTTTGAGAGATGTTGCTGAATTCTTTTTCTCAATTCTTGAGAAGTTTGTCCAATATAGACCTTCGGGCACGTGCAGATAAGTGCATAGACCACATTCCTCGTTCTACAGTTGAAGTAACCACCTGGTTTCCTTTCTGTTGGAAATATATCAGAAAAAAGGGTATCATTAGACAACATCATGGGGCAGATATTGCAATTCCCACAAGGGAAAGAACCTTCCAAGCAGGTTCCCCTTCCAAGTTTTGTTACTGATCTAGTAAAGTGACTAGTTGTAAGGGAATCCTTCAGATTCCTAGCTCTTCGGGCAATTAGGCGTGGCTGCAGGGGAATACAGTTGGCAGTTTGTGGTTCATTATATATCATCCATACTGCACAATTTCTGTTACCATTCTAGGCAAAGGGTGTCAAAGGCTTCTATGAAAATCTGTTCATATGAATTGTAACTTGCTGTATGTAGCATTTTAAATGTTTTTATCATGTGTGTTTTCTCTTTGGTGTGAAACTTTTCCATTAAATAAATAAATTTATTATTACTGATATATTAATAGTGGAGGTTGTATCGCTCTCTAGGGACCTTCTTTCTTCTCTTCATAATTAATCTCTATGTGGTCCCAGCGATCCCCAATTACTTATAAGGTCATATTGGTGGTGCCCTCCCCCTCCTCTCTCATATTAACTTCTTTTTCCACCTCTCTGTAAGTGGTTTTTCTGGGGAGTGTAGGCACACAATTCCTCCTTTCTCAAGGGGAATTTCTGTATATTACAATATATTGGACCCTTTATATCTTATTATCTTGATAAATCCTACTTTTGGTTTTTATCCCTGGTTGGGTGCTAGAAGGGGGCCCTAACTTCTTGGCAGCCTTAGGACATGAATTTGGAGGAGAGGGAGAGAGCATGGAATGGCCAGTGTGGCAATGTGTTTGATTTGGTGAACTTTGATGGTGGAGATGCACCTAGTGGTGGTGACGAGAGTCTCGATAAAATTTCCCATGAATTGATTAAATTGAATAAAAACTATGCCAAGACTTGGTGGAACTTAAAGAGTCTGGAGCAATATAAAAAATTGGAGCTGATCCCAAAAGGCCTGAGGGTACAAATCTTCCCCGCCTGGGAGGCGGAGGAAGATTTTCGTAAGAAGTGGGAAACAGGACTAAAAACATGTTCCAGTATTTTATTGGACTTATTGATCTCCCACGATAAAACTTTCTTACATAACCTCAGGGAATTAATTAGATCTAGGGAGTCACAATTGGACTCTTTTGATAAAAGAACTGTTCAACAGTTTCAGACCAAATTGAAGGGAATTATTGACAATTTTGAAAAGGAGGTGATAAAGAGGAAAAAGCAAAAATTGATCAGGGATAAAAGGGACTTTGAAACAGGGAAAGTCTTTAAGTGGGGCCAGAAGGGCAACCCTCGACCTAAACCTAAGCCCAAAGATACCCCGAAACCCGACCCTAAGGAGCCAAATACTCCAGCTGTACCCTCTTTACCAGTTCCTATCCTATCAGAAGAGGAAGAAGATTTTTTATCCTCAGACCCAAGCGATCTAGAAAACGAACCCGGAGGGGAAGACGTGGAGGGTCCAAATCTGAGAAAACATGCGAACAGACTGGATCTGGTGGCTCCACATACGAAGAGGGTAGTAACCAGGAACAACAAATAGAGGTACTACAGGGATTGAATATAATTCATTTATCTGATTATATATCCGTCGGAGGTAGAGGTGAAGTTATTGAGAAGGGGACTTTCGTTTTCCCCAATGAATTTGTTGGACAAGTTCACTTTTGTGAAGGATCTCTATCTGTTCTGCAGACAATTAACTTTTAAATTGTTATATAAAAAACCTTCTGTCTTAGATAATCTACCACCGTTGGAAAGAACGACATTTGAGAATCTCTTGGCAATGTTGGAGGAAAATCAAGATAAGACGGGCAGGAATCGACAATTCACAGGTAGATTACCTTCACAAATGACCCTAGTTTCTCACTCTTTCCGGCGGTACAAATATTTTTCGACACTGTTTGCAGGGATGTAAACAAACTTAAGATCAACAGATGTAGTCAAAATAATCTCACTTTGGAGGAAAAGGGAGCTCTGCAGAAACTGAAGGGATTAAATAACATCATTATTAAGGAGGCGGATAAGGGGGGGAATATTGTGCTGTGGCCGGCAGAGATGTATGTTTCTGAGGCTAGAAGACAACTCTCTAACCGTATATACTATCAACCCCTTCCTTCTGATCCCACGCAGGTCTTTAAGACAAAATTGGACCGTATCATCCATCGGGCCTTATTTGAGGGTACTATCTCCTAAAAGGAGTCGGAATTCCTAATAACGACCTGTCCGATTATTCCAACATTCTACATGCTCCCGAAGGTCCATAAATCACTACATACTCCCCCAGGTAGACCAATCGTTGCAGGAATTGGTGGTTTGTTGGAGAGACCCTGCTCTTATTTGGATTTTTATCTCCAACCAATAGCCACTCAACAAAAATCTTATGTGAGAGACTCAGCGGATTTGATCGACCATCTGGAGAGGCTCGAACTTCCAGAAAATACTTTATTATTGACGCTGGATGTAGAGTCTCTCTACACGAACATCAAGCATGAACTTGGCTTGGAAGCAGTGGCGTTTTTCTTGAACTCCAACTCCACAGGTACGAGGGAACATGACACCTTTTTATTAAATCTCCTCTCCATCATCCTGAACTGTAACTATTTTGTTTTTGATCGGGTATTTTACCGTCAAGTCTCGGGGACCGCGATGGGGGCGCGTTGTGCGCCTTCGTATGCGGGCATTTTTCTAAGCTGGTGGGAGGAAACAATGGTTTATGGATCCGAAATCTTCAACAAATACGTCTTCCGCTGGTTTAGATACCTGGATGATGTTCTGATTCTTTGGACGGGCTCTAAGGAGGAATGTATCAATTTTGTTAAGGAATTGAACAGTAACTCCTTGAATATATTTCTAACTTCACAGGCACCAGCTTTGACGGTTGACTTCCTTGACCTTACACTGCGGATTGTTGGAAGAGGGATCCAAACCAGCCTTTTTCGAAAACCGACCGCAACCAATAATCTTCTACACTTTGAGAGTTTCCACCCTGAACACCTCAAAAGGGGAATTCCGAAGGGGCAGTTTATCCGTTTAAGAAGAAACTGTAGTGATCTGACTGATTTCCGGAAACAAGCGTTGGATTTAACAAAACGCTTCAGGGCTAGAGGATACCCCAAAAAGGTAATCTCACAGGCTTTTCAATATTCTTTAAAGTTGGACCGGCAATCCCTCCTAAAACCCAACCCTTTGAGATCCTATGGAGATCAGGGATTGGGGGTGGTTACCCATTTTAATAACCAGTGGGAGGACCTTAGGAGTATTTTGAGGAAGAATTGGGACATCCTCCTAAGTGAACCACAAACTGCCAACTGTATTCCCCTGCAGCCACGCCTAATTGCCCGAAGAGCTAGGAATCTGAAGGATTCCCTTACAACTAGTCACTTTACTAGATCAGTAACAAAACTTGGAAGGGGAACCTGCTTGGAAGGTTCTTTCCCTTGTGGGAATTGCAATATCTGCCCCATGATGTTGTCTAATGATACCCTTTTTTCTGATATATTTCCAACAGAAAGGAAACCAGGTGGTTACTTCAACTGTAGAACGAGGAATGTGGTCTATGCACTTATCTGCACGTGCCCGAAGGTCTATATTGGACAAACTTCTCAAGAATTGAGAAAAAGAATTCAGCAACATCTCTCAAACATTGGGACGGCTGAAAGGGATTTCGAGAAGAAAGAAAAAGGCATCTCATCGGTTGCCGCACACTTTCTGGAGAACCATCGTTGCAATACTAAAAATATAAAGATCATGGGATTGGAAAAAATACATGGGAATATCCGAGGAGGGAACAAAACCAAGGAACTATTACGGCGGGAGTCATCCTGGATCTATAGACTCAATACCCTAACACCCACTGGTATCAACGAGGAACTTTTGTATACAGGTTTTTACAAATAGATCTCCACAACCTGGACTCTTTGTTCTATGGTTTGAGTCGTTGACTTAGGAACCCTATGAAAATAAACATGTGAGGGAATTAAGTTCCGTGGTATTTTTCATCCACCTGTATATTTATAATATTCTTTTGACAGGAATGTGTATGTAAACCGCAACAATTTATAGGTATTCTTTGGTTTCTGGGTAATGGTGTGGCCAAAATTTGGACCATTATTGCCCGGATACTTGTCTCAATCCCGTTTGGGGTAATTCCCCAACCACAACCCCCAAAATCCCCCCCCCTCCCCCCCCCCTTCCTCCACCCCACCCATTTTGGTACTTTGTCCTGTTTTACTCTTGATTACCCCAAACTTTTGGTTGTTTATATAAAACTGAGGTTCCCTTCACCAGTTCCTCTTTTGCTCTAGACTCTGCACTATATTTATATCCCTCCCTGAGGGATGTACATATAGGTTGTTTTGGTCCATACCCCTTATGGGTAATGATATGATGATATGGGACTGAGCCACCTCGCTCCTCTTTTGTGCATTGTCCACCTTATTGATTAAATGTTAGCTCATCCTTGCTGTGCTGAGTTTTCTATGCTCTCTCTGGTCTCTCCTCCTCTATTGTATGTGATTCCTTAATACACTATGGGGGGACTGAAGCCGGTTGCTCTCTATGTGTAAATACCATCTATTTAATAGAAGTAGAGCTCTACTTATGAACTGAGTCTTCTACTGCTGCCTAATTGCCTAAATGTAATTAACCTCCTAAAACACAGAACTCTCTATTATGAGAGATAGAGAGAAATTATTTCTCTCAATACGGACTCCTGGACATGCGCGCTATGCACTTCGCGCATGCGCGTTTGACATGTCGCCTCGGTGCGGGCGGCCATGTTCTTGGAGCCTGACATGCGCAATAGCGCGTTCGCGCTTGCGCGCTCTGGATGTAGGAGGGACGGACTGGCCACCCGATCGCCTCCTGCACCCAGCTGGGAACGATAGCCTTAATGGGATTGAGGCTTTATAAATAAGGATCTCACACTGAGATGGACACCTTCCCCTGACGAAGCTGCCAGGCGCAGGCAGCGATACGCGTGGGGAGCGCCATCCTACACACCCTTATGCCATCCAGGAACTGGTAAACAGGTTACTAGACCCTGTAACCCTTTCTTTATTCACATGCTTGCAGTACTCTTGCTCTGATTCAGCTCACCTGTATATGGGTAAAACTGTTTGACTTGCTAATATCATTCAACTTCAGGCTGGCACATATTTATGATTTATTGGATTGTTATATGTTTTATTGCTGGCTATGTCTGTTCCCACTTGGGGCAATTGATTGCATATGTCATATCTGTTTGCTGTACTCTTAAAATCAATGTGAATAGGGGGTTATGAGGAATCGGTTTATGTGCAATATACGCTTTATTATATATCATCCATACTGCACAATTTCTGTTACCATTCTAGGCAAAGGGTGTCAAAGGCTTCTATGAAAATCTGTTCATATGAATTGTAACTTGCTGTATGTAGCATTTTAAATGTTTTTATCATGTGTGTTTTCTCTTTGGTGTGAAACTTTTCCATTAAATAAATAAATTTATTATTACTGATATATTAATAGTGGAGGTTGTATCGCTCTCTAGGGACCTTCTTTCTTCTCTTCATGTTTTATCCTGTTGCCCATGTGAAAATGAAAAAATTGAGGCCGAAAGAAAATTTTTTTGGAAAAAAAGTACTTTTTCATTTTTACGGATCAATTTGTAAAGCACCTGAGGGTTCAAAGTGCTCACTGTGCATCTAGATAAGTTCCTTGGGGGGTTTAGTTTCCAAAATGGGGTCACTTGTGGGGGAGCTCCAATGTTTAGGCACACAGGGGCTCTCCATACGCGACATGGTGTCCGCTAACAATTTGAATGGAAAATTAACTCCAATTGTTAGCGGACACCTTGACTTGGCTCTGACAGATCGAATAGAGATGCAGCGGAAGCGGCTGGTTTGGCGCTGGCCGCCGCCATTTTTAGATGGTTAGGGGGTGGGGGGGATGATCCCCAGTACTTTGGGTCTTGGGGAAGGTAGGGGTTAATGCTTTCACTTTGATCCGACATGTGTTTTCATGTCGGATCAAAGTGAAAGCATTTTTACCGGCACTTTCACTTTGTGCAATGTGATGATCGGTAAACGGTGCTTACCGGTCATCACATTACAGGTGCCGGTAAAACACCAGCTAATTACTAATCTCTAGGGTCTCAGCTACCCCCGGTAGCTGAAACCCCGGAGATTTTAGCTCCAGGGGCGTCAAACCAGGGCCCTTTCTGTTATGACTTATTTTCACCTGACCTCCCAAATTGACCCCCCCACATCTTTATACCTGTCCCTGCACCCTCTCTTATCATTTCTAGCCATCCCTTTTGCAGAAAAAAATCGATTTTGTAAAGTAGAGAAAAGTTTATATTTACCTCGTCCTGTGTGAGTGCTCTGTTTCTGAAGAAGCCGCAATAGGCAGGCCTGTCTGCTGCTCCCTTGTAATTATGCACGCCCCTCTCAGCTTGCTAAGAGCCTGGCCGCGTCATGAAAGGGGCGGGGCTAAAATCGCGTCATACCGGAGCCTTTCATGACACGGCCAGGCTCTTAGCAAGCTGAGAGGGGCGTGCATAATTACAAGGGAGCAGCAGACAGGCCCGCCTATTGTGGCTTCTTCAGAAACAGAGAACTCACTCAGGACGAGGTAAATATAACCTCTTCTCTACTTTACAAAATCGATTTTTTTCTGCAAAAGGGATGGCTAGAAATGATAAGAGGGGGTGCAGGGACAGGTCTAAAGATGCGGGGGGGTCAGTTTGTGAGGTCAGGTTCACTTTAAGCCATCATGATAGCATACCCATGTTTGTCAAAGATACAGGTCAGCCGTCTAATTGGTCATGTGGTCACCCAAGAAAATGGCCCGACGCAGCGTTTCGCTGGTCTTGCCTAGTAGCACCAGCTTTATCAAGTCACCCCCTTGTTGAATTATTTGCATGATACTCCTGATCTTCGGTATTTGATGTTAGGCTATGGGTTGAACTAGATGGACTTAAAGTCTTCCTTCAACCTTAAAAACCATGTTACTATGTAAAACTATGTTAAAAACGTGATTTGCAAACACAATATACATGGAATAATAAAAGAATGGAGAAAGTTTTAATTTGGTTCTGCCAAAACTATAATAAAGAGATATGGCAAAAAATAACAGAAAAGAAAACTTGTAGCCGAAATGCAAAAAAAAGTGAAACGTATTTTTAAAGGGGCATGTCAAGTTATTTTTTAGTATTATACTAATGTTACCCTTAATTAGCGCCTGGACAGACTTTTTAGAAACATGTAAAATCAATATTGTACCATTTGTAGTTTCCATGTCATCAGCATTGTCAGACCTGCAGGGAGCTCCTGGATTAGTCCTCTCCATTAACAGGAATAGTTCGGGTACTGTATAAACTGTCATGCAATTATGCACTCCCTCTCAGCAGCTCTCTCCTCTTTCCTGCCTCCTCCCTTTGCTAACATTGCAGTGTTCAGTTTCAGTAGCATCTGTTCTGTTGAGGTAATGGAGGGAGAGAGCTATTACAGGACTGCCTTAACTAGACTCCATTTGTTTCTCTAAGCAGGTATCCTGGCTGTGACAATTTCTTTATTGTATTTGACCTCTGTAATGCTGCAAACACAGACAGCAAAGATGAGAATACTGCCAAACACCCCCCCCCCTTTCCGTGATCTCCTGTGCAGTGATGTGGTGTGAGTATGTGATATGCATACTCATGCATGGGGAGTGGACAGCAGAGAGCCAAGTGGATCATTCACTGTGAGTGACAGATGGAATGAATCTCTTTATTTGAAGTTTACAGAAGATGGGAGGGTATAAATACCGTATATAGTCGCGTCAGGGGCGGAACTACCGTGGTGCAGCTGGTGCAGCTGCACCAGGGCCCCGAGCAGCTAGGGGGCCCCTGGGGCTCCAGCGGCAGGTCCCCTGTCAGACAGACAGAATGGTGGTGCTGTCGGGTGTCAGCTGCGCTGCACACCCGCGGCACTGTTCTTGCACTTTTCAGGGAGAGCGGCGACTTTTTTTTTTTTTTCCTGCTCTGAGCCCCGGCCGGGTGACCCCGCCCCCTGGACACCTCACCCCTGCCTCCTGGACCCCTCACCCCCGCCTCCTGGACACCTCACCCCCGCCTCCTGGACACCTCACCCCCGCCTCTTGGACACCTCACCCCGCCTCCTGCACACCTCACCCCCGCCTCCTGCACACCTCACCCCTTCCCTGGACACCTCACTCTTTCCCCCCTGGACATCTCACCGCCCCCCCCGGTCATCGCGCCCTCCTGCCTCACCTCACAGCACTGCCGGCGGGGACAGATGCCGGGTAGAACAGGACCTGTGATGACGTCACGCACATGTGACTCAGGTGGGCGGAGCTACATTTTGCCCGGCAAGAAGAATTGCCAGATAGGAGGAACTAGGACTGTCTTTACAAGGTAGTGGTACATAACGGTGCGTACAGAGGACGTGGGGGGGGGTGTGCAGAGGACGGGGGGGGGTGTGCAGAGGATGAGGGGGGGGTGCAGAGGACGTGGGGGGTGTGCAGAGGACGTGGGGTGGGGGTGCAGAGGATGAGGGGGGTGTGCAGAGGACGTGGGGGGGTGTGCAGAGGACGTGGGGGGGTGTGCAGAGGGGGTGTGCAGAGGACATGGGGGGGTGTGCAGAGGGGGTGTGCAGAGGACGTGGGGGGGTGTGCAGAGGGGGTGTGGCAGAGGACATGGGGGTGTGTGCAGAGGGGGTGTGCAGAGGACGTGGGGGGTGTGCAGAGGACATGGGGGTGTGTGCAGAGGACATGGGGGTGTGTGCAGAGGACATGGGGGTGTGTGCAGAGGGGGTGTGCAGAGGACGTGGGGGGTGTGCAGAGGACGTGGGGGGTGTGCAGAGGACATGGGGGTGTGTGCAGAGGGTGTTTGCAGAGGACGTGGGGGGTGTGCAGAGGACGTGGGGGGTGTGCAGAGGACGTGGGGGGGGTGCAGAGGACATGGGGGTGTGTGCAGAGGGTGTGTGCAGAGGACGTGGGGGGGTGTGCAGAGGACGTGGGGGGGTGTGCAGAGGACGTGGGGGGTGTGCAGAGGACGTGGGGGGTGTGCAGAGGACATGGGGGTGTGTGCAGAGGGTGTGTGCAGAGGACGTGGGGGGGTGTGCAGAGGACGTGGGGGGGTGTGCAGAGGACGTGGGGGGTGTGCAGAGGACGTGGGGGGTGTGCAGAGGACGTGGGGGGGTGCAGAGGGGGTGTGCAGAGGACGTGGGGGGGTGTGCAGAGGACGTGGGGGGGTGCAGAGGGGGTGTGCAGAGGACGTGGGGGGGTGCAGAGGGGGTGTGCAGAGGACGTGGGGGGGTGTGCAGAGGACGTGGGGGGGTGTGCAGAGGACGTGGGGGGGGTGCAGAGGACGTAGGGGGTGTGCAGAGGACGTGGAGGGAGGGTGTGCAGAGGACGTGGAGGGAGGGTGTGCAGAGGACGTGGAGGGAGGGTGTGCAGAGGACATGGTGGAGTGTGGGCAGCGGACATGGTGGTGCACAGCACGGAGCTGAGGACATGGTGGTACACTGTGCACAGCATAGAGCTAGGGAGATGGTGGTACACTGTGCACAGCACAGAGCTAGGGACATGGTGGTAGACTGTGCACAGCATAGAGCTAGGGAGATGGTGGTACACTGTGCACAGCACGGAGCTAGGGACATGGTGGTACACTGTCTCCCGCCGCCTTAAAATCGGTCTGTTTCCAGGAGAGTCGGACGAGTGACATCTGTTTTTTTTAGTCCGTTTGGCATCCAACTGCTGTGCGAGTGTGCGACATTTCTCTCAGATCACATCCGTGTGATGTCTGTGTGCAATCTGTTGTTTTTCTCAGCAGCTATTACTGTAGAATCATTTACAGGAACATGTTACAGTGTTCTCAGCTGCAGAATGAGAATGTATCCGTGAAAAAAACGTGTCAGGCTGTGTTCACACATTGTGTATTTTGTTGCGCTTTTTTGCGCACATGCTTTTTGCCGCGTTTTTCGGCCACGCAAAAAAAGCGCAACAAAATACGCAGGGGCTTTCACACACTGCGCTTTCTTTACCCCAGAATGTGATGTATCACATGACCGCGAGCGCCCAATCAGCGCCGGGAACGCCCATCTGACGTCACCGCAGGTCTTGGCACCGGAGACTGGACACCGGGTAAAGGCGTCGGAGAGGTAAGTATTTCATTCTTTTTTATTTTCCATACATTTGCCTTTGTTTAATTTAGATTTCGCAGTGTATATTAATACACTGTGAAATCTAATGGGCGGCCACAGCTGTCACAGAGGGGAGGAGGAAGCTGGATTCTTCCTCCCCACTGTGACATCACAGGGAGAAAACGCAGGAGCAGCAGCTGCGTAAAGAATTGACATATCAATTCTTTACGCAGCTGCTTTTTCTCCCATAAACGCACTGCGTATTTTTGCGCAATGTCTGCACTGCAAAGTGAATTTCCCATTCACTTTGCTGGCAGACAAAATGCACATTGCGTATTTTGAAAAAGCGTGCGTAAAAAAGCGCAGCAAAATACGCAATGTGTGAACGCAGCCTCAGACTCTGATGGTTCGTGTGCTGTCCGTGTGCGGTCCGTGATTTTGTCAGACCCATAGACTTGCATTGGTGAGTCTTGCGCGGGAATCACATACTGTCGCAGCATGTTGCAACTTTTTTCTCATCCTGAATCTGGATGAGAAAAAAGCGTCCGACACTCCCCAATCTGCTCTCAGAGATTGATTGCAATGCAAGAAAATCACACATTGCACTCATCAGAGTTTCACGCCAGTGTGTCTGTACCCTAATACTAAAATCCATATAGTAATCCTACTGGTATGGGGAGGGTTTATGGCTCAGTACACTCCATGCTTCTTGTTATTAACCAGTTAATGCTCTCTTGTCCACCACACTGCAGTGTCAAAAGAGGAAGACAGCGAGACAGACAGCAACATGGCATCAGAGAGCCCCTGACCTCGAAATAGAAGATCCTCAGATCCCGGTATTGTGACATAATATTAAGAATAAAGGTTTTTTGCATTTATATTACATTATGAACTCCACAGCACGGCGGCGAAAATTACTTCAGCCCCGGGCCCTCCTTGACTCCTGCTTGTTGCCATACATTGGGGTTGTGAAGAGGTAGCAATTGCACCCCTTCTCTTTGTGTTTTAGTATAGTAGTTATATTCTTGTATATAGGGGCAGACAGTATATACTATGTAGACTTCCAGATTATCAATAACCAAAGGGGCGGCAAATTTTTCGATCGCCCCGGGCATCACAAACAGTTGCTACGCCGCTGGCTGTGATGCACACCCGCGGCACTATTCTGGCACTGAGTTCCAGGGGGGGGGCCCCCGAAAAATTTCTTGCACCAGGGCCCACTACAGTCTGGGTCCGCCCCTGAGTCGCGTATAAGCCGAGTTTTTCAGCCCAAAAATTGGGCTGAAAAGTCCCCCCCTCGGCTTATACGCGAGTCATACGGCGAGTACACAGGCTGCCCGCCTGCCACCCCCATCAGTATACAGGCACTGCCCCATCAGTATCCAGGGCTCCCCCTTGCTGCCGCAAACCTGTAAAGTAAGATCATTATACTTATCCCTGTGGCCGTCCCCGCCGCCGCCATCGCGCTCCTCCGGCTTCATCCGGCTTCTTCCGGCTTCCTCCTCCGGTGGGCGCAGGCAATGACGTCATTGTCTGTGCGCCAGAGGAGGAAGCCGGAAGAAGCTGGAAGAGGCATGAAGACCCGGAGGAGCGCGGTGCAGAGCAGCGGCGGCGGTGGCCACAGGGATAAGTATAATGATCTTACTTTACAGGTTTGCGGCAGCAAGGGGGGGCCCTGGATACTGATGGGGGGGCGCCTGTATACTGATGGGGGTGGCGGGCGGGCAGCCTGTATACCTCTGGGGCTGCTGCTATATATACCTCTGGGGCTGCTGCTGTATATACCACTGGGGCTGCTGCTGTATATACCTCTGGGGCTGCTGCTGTATATACCTCTGGGGCTGCTGCTGTATATACCTCTGGGGCTGCTGCTGTATATACCACTGGGGTTGCTGCTGTATATACCTCTGGGGCTGCTGCTGTATATACCACTGGGGCTGCTGCTGTATATACCTCTGAGGCTGCTGCTGTATATACCTCTGGGGCTGCTGCTGTATATACCTCTGGGTTGCTGCTGTATATACCTCTGGGGCTGCTGCTGTATATACCTCTGGGGCTGCTGCTGTATATACCTCTGGGGCTGCTGCTGTATATACCTCTGGGGTTGCTGGCGTATATACCTCTGGGGCTGCTGCTGTAACACTGCTGGGGCCTGTATATACCACTGGGGAGGCTGCTGTATACCACACTGCTGGGGGCTGTATACCTGTGCTGGGGTCCACCTTCGGCTTATACACGAGTTAATAGGTTTTCCCAGGACTTGGGGGCAAAAGTAGGGGGGTCGGCTTATACACGGGTCGGCTTATACACGAGTATATACGGTAAAAGAAATACATCAATAGAGAGAGTTTAGAAGGAGAAATTAGAAAATGACAGCAGTTACATATGGATTTTTGATCTGACAGTTTTTGCTTTAAATACATATATGTTTATATGTTTAGACTAGCAAATAAAACACAAAAAGAGAAAATTGATCTTGAAGTAATTATTTTAATTTGGTACGAAATGACAGATTACATTGTTACAAGGACTCTTGCCCTATGGATGACAAATCCACTTCTAAAAATGAAAAGAACTCAACAATCTGTGATTTAATACATTCTGTTTATTATCTTATTACATACAGTAAAACCTGAAGCTGTGATGAGGATAAAGGTAGAATGGGTTCTTCTCACTTTAGGTCACCCAGATCAGTCAGATTATGAATCCACTTCAGATTTCATTGCATCTGTTATAGGCCTCTTGAGCCTCTGATAGATATTCTGAGTGGCCCTTGGTCTTTCTAGACAAAATACTTCTGATTAGTAAACTGATTTACATCCTGGAGTTGAAAAATAAAAAAAACTAATTCAGACTCATTCAAATAACAGCATTAGTAGTGCAATCAAATTTAAAGAGCAATGCAGACAAAACACTTTACTACTGAAGATGTCAGAGGTTAAGTGTTTTAGAATATAGATGGCTAAACTTAAATTGTGTCGTTATAATTTTTATTTAACAAATCAATTGTACACATAAAAATAAGCAACTTTGTAATATAATTTAGCAGACAAATCTGCTTCTCTCTCTGCCAGAATTGATCAGTCATACAACACGAAATGGAACCCATGGAACGCAATCTTTCCAACTTCCCCACATTTTTAGACTCAATACTTGTCTCTACCTGTACCTTCCCTCCCCCCTCCCTTCCCTAATGTTCCTTTTGATCACCCCCTCTCCTGCGTGCAGCAGAACAATTTCTTATTATAATCTGTTTAATTACGATAACTTTCCCTTTGAAATGTTTAGCTATAAATCATTTAAAGCTACAACTAATGTTGAAATTGTTATTCCAGACTGTTTTACTTTGTAAACTTAATGTTCTAATGAGTTTTGACAAAATTCCACCAAATCTGTAAACTTGATTTTGCTTAAAATTTTTATGCTTTAATTATCATTAAAAACATTTGAACAAGAATTGATCAGTCATTAATAAAATTCTTATTTCTGATGTCAAAATTGTTGTGTTAGCCCAAAATTTGCAATGTCACAATAAAAGGATAAATCAGACCGCATTATTTAGTAGGCAATTTTTCATAAACCTGATGATGCCTTATATGTAATCAAAAACTTCTATTTGGGCACATGTTATGGTTTGGAAAAGAAAGAGCGCTTTTTGATTTTTGGAGTATAAATTTGTATGAAATGGATGCCACATTCCCAAAAATTGCCAAAAAAAACACAAGTGACCCAATTTGGAAACTAAATCCCTCAAGGAATTCATCTGGGGGTGTAAAGAGCCTTGGTAAGACCCCGTCACACACTACGATGTCCCATTGATCCCACCAATGATGTGGATCGCTGGGACATTGTGATCTGATAGCTGGTGAGCTGTCAAACAGGCAGACTCACCAGAGATCAGGACCAGTGAGAACGCTGATAACCAGGGTAAACAGTGGGTAACTAAGCTGAGTGCTCTGCTTAGTTACCCAATATTTACCCTGGTTACCAGCTCCCAGCGTTTGCTGTGCAGCGTTGGGAGCTCATTGATCGTTGGTCTCCCGCTGTTATACGCACCGATGCTGGCCGCCCAGTGGGAGAACAATGATACATTTATGGTCCAGGTCATTTACCAGCGACCAACGATGCACAACCTCATCGTTGGTCGTTGGTAAATGTCACATGCAACAATGTCGTTTAGACATCGCTACAACGTCACCAAACGGGTGACGTTGCAATTATATTGTTAACAATATCGTAGTTTGTGACGGGACCTTTATCCTACAGGTGATTCACGAAACTTTAGAATATTTAGATGTAAACACAAAAAATGAAAAAAAATTTCCACTAAAATATTGTTTTGGCACCAAATTTCTAATCTACACAGGAGGTAATGTAACTACCAGTTTTGGAGAAAAGACGGAGCTGCAAATAGGATTCCTTGGGACGTCTTCTTTATTAGTGCGCAGGGACTTTTCTCCAAAACTGGAACTGATCTATCACTGTTTCTAGGAAGTGCGTACCAGGTAAATTAGGCGTGCTGAGTGCGGGACACTTGAGAAAGATCCCAAGAAAGCTCAGAGTCTAACTGCGGCTGATTAACCTCCCTGAGAAGGATTTTTGCACTGTGGATGTGGTGCTGGAAGAACCTGAAATCGTGAGGTAATGAAACACCCTTGGCTGCAGTGTCGGTCTCCATGGGATAGGGAGACCGGCAGTTTTGACACCGCACCACTCGGTCTGCTCGTACTTGTGCTGTGTGTCCACACCTTACTCACCCTGCTGGCAGTCTGGTGCTGCTCCCTTCTTTTTTTTTTCTGGTCTCATATTCTGCGCCCGCCGGGCAGATCTCCTGGGAGCATGCTTAGGTGGCATGCACCGTGCTCTGAAAAGATTTACAGGGTCAGTACACCCTAAACTGGATCTGCCTATCAGCCTATGGCTGAGAGGCGTTGTGCATATAAGGCACGTTCCCCCTATGTGAGGTGCCTGAGCAACATCTCCAGTCCTTGGTGGTGTTACTAGTTGTCAGGTCCCCAGACCCCTTGCCCTGTCTCTGTCTTTGCACCCTTATCCTGTACCTTGTGGATAATATTAGTGTCGCCATAGATCCTGCTACGTCTGATATACTGCACCTGCCTGCACAGAGCCTGCTATGCCTGCTATACTGCACTTGCCTGCACAGAGCATGCTACACCTACTATACTTCAGAGGTCAAAAACTCCAATCTTCAAGGCCCACCAACAGTCCAGGTTTTCAGAATTTTCTTAGCATTTGACAGTAATTGCAATCTCATGAACAGGTGACTATACAAACTTTCAAATGCTAAGGAAATCCTGAAAACATGCACTGTTAGTGGGCCTTGAGGACTGGAGTTGGGGACCTCTGCTATTCTGCACCTGCCCGTACCATGCTTGCTATTCCTGTACCAGAACCTTACGGCTTGTTGTCCCTGGCAACCTCTGAGACTCTCCACCTGCGTCTGCGTGCCTGAATCAACCAACATAGACATTGACCGTGTTCTGCCCTTTCCCACCCGTTCCTGCTTGCCATATTAGATTATGCCTATATCCATTACTGCCTGAGGGGCCAGCTTCGACAGCTCACCTGTGGTCCTCATCCTCACCCTCACATCTCCATGAGCATAAAAGGCAATAGGTGAAAATCGTCTCCAGTATTTGTTTTGCATTTCTCCTGTATGCAGTGATATCCCATATGTGGTCAAAATCTAATGTTTAGGCAAATGCAAAACTCTGAAAGCAAAGAGCGCTCTTTAGTTTTTGGAATGCCAATTTCAACACTACTCAAAAAAGCAGAACAAAAAGCAGAAAACACCCAAAAGTTACCTCCACTGTACAAATTTCACCCCTCAATTGATTCATCAATGGCTGTAAGGACTAGTTTGTAAAATTCATGCCGTCCTTTGTTTTTTTTCTGGAGAATTGCAAATACAGTCATATGAAAAAGTTTGGGCACCCCTCTTAATCTTACTCTTTTTTTTTGTTTAAAATTGTTTTTTTGCAACAGCTATTTCAGTGTGATATATGTAATAACTGATGGACACAGTAATATTTCAGGATTGAAATGAGGTTTATTGCACTAACCAAAAATGTGAAATATGCATTATTTCAAAATTTGACAGGTGCTAAAGTATGGGCACCCTTCTGATTTTCATGATTTAAATACTCCTAACTACTTTTTACTGATTTACTGAAGCACTAAATTGGTTTGGTAACCTCATTGAGCTTTGTACTTCATAGCCCGGTGTATCCAATCATGAGAAAAGCTATTTCAGGTGTCCACTTGCAAATTGTTCTCCTAGTTGCATCTTCTCTGAGGAGTGGCATCATGGGCTCCTCAAAACAGCTCTCAAATAATCTGGAAAAAAAAAGATTGCTCAACATAGTTGTTCAGGGGAAGGATACAAAAAGTTGTCTCAGAGATTTAACCTGTCAGTTTCCACTGTGAGGAACATAGTAAGGAAATGGAAGACCACAGGGACAGTTCTTGTAAAGGCTAGAAGTGGCAGGCCAACAAAAATATCAGAAAGGCAGAGAGGAAGAATGGTGAGAACAGTCAAGAACAATCCACAGACCACCTCCAAAGACCTGCAGCATCATCTTGCTGCAGATGGTGTCACTGTGCATCGGTCAACAATACAGCGCACACTGCACAAGGAGAAGCTGTATGGGAGAGTGATGCGAAAGAAGCCGTTTCTGCATGCACGCCACAAACAGAGTCGCCTGAGGTATGCAAAAGCACATTTGGACAAGCCAGTTTCATTTTGGAAGAAGGTCCTGTGGACTGATGAAACAAAGATTGAGTTGTTTGGTCATACAACAAGGCGTTATGCATGGCGCCATAAAGACACAGCTTTCCAAGAAAAACACTTGCTACCCAGTGTCAAATTTAGGGGAGGGTCCATCATGCTTTGGGGCTGTGTGGCCAATGACGGCACCGCGAATCTTGTTAAACCTGAGGATCGCATGGATTCCACTCAGTATCAGCATATTCTTGAGAATAATGCTCCAGAATCAGTGTCAAAGTTAAAGTTACGCCTGGGATGGATCTTTCAGCAAGACAATGATCCAAAACACCGCTCCACATCTACTCAGGCATTTATGCAGAGGAACAATCACAATGTTCTGGAATGGCCATCCCAGTCCCCAGACCTGAATATCATTGAACATCTGTGGGATGTTTTGAAGCGGGCTGTCCATGCTCGGCGACCATCAAACTTAACTGAACTGGAATTGTTTTGTAAAGAGGAATGGTCAAAAATACCTTCATCCAGGATCCAGGAACTCATTAACAGCTACAGGAAGCCACTAGAAACTGTTATTTTTGCAAAAGGTGGATCTACTAAATATTAATGTCACTTTTCTGTTGAGGTGCCCATACTTTTGCACCTGTCAAATTTTGAAATAATGCATATTTCACATTTTCGGTTAGTACAATAAACCTCATTTCAATCCTGAAATATTACTGTGTCCATCAGTTATTACACATATCACACTGAAATAGCTGTTGCAAAAAACTAATTTTAAACAAAAAAAAAAAAAGAGTAAGATTAAGAGGGGTGCCCAAACTTTTTCATATGACTGTATGCCAGCCTAGTGCCCATTCATTGTGACCAGATTGTGCTTCTGGCAACATGCACCCCTTAAATTCTTAAGTTTGCTTTCCCCAATACAATAATACCACACACATAGCAGTTTAGGCAAAGTGGAGCTCAGAGTAGGGGGCATTTGGATTTGGGAGTGCAGATGTCACAGAGTTTTTTGGGGGGGAGGTGGATGGTGTGTGTGAGCCAGATAGAGATACAGCATCCACAGCACCACATGAACAAGGAGTCCACTGAACCCCAATTACTGAGACGCTCGTCAATACCAGGGAGACCCACCTGGACTTTAACACGTAGAATAGAGAAAGACAGCGCCTCTCAAGCTGGTGATGATTCAAATTTTCATTTTATTCCGTCCATCCCCCGCACAACGTTTTGGTACGCAGACCTTTTTCAAATGCAAGTGTGTGTGAGCCGTCATCTTTAAAGAGTCTTTGTTCTATCAGTAACATAGAAGCCCCCAATATTTCTAGTGACAAATGACGAACTTTGCTGGGGGCTTTTTTTTGCGGGATAAGTTAGGTGTTTGTTTGATAACATTTTGTGGTACATAACATTATTTAATCTCTTTCAGTATAGGGCTGGGATTACATCAGTGTTCTATGTTAAGCACTGACATTGGTGTATGAAGATTAAAAAAAATTTGTATGCTCACCACTTTATACATAGATGGGATGCCAGAAATGTTTCAGGTGAGTGTCCAACTCACTGGTGGACAAATCCAGTTGAAATAGAAGAGTGCAGAGAAAGACTTGAAATAGGCAGCTCCACTTTGAATACAATAAAACTTGCTTGTGATTAAAATCCCAAAATAAAGCTGAACAGAAACCTGAAACATTTCTAGTATCAAAAGAGACAGCACACTGAGGGAGAGACAGCACACAGGGGGGAGAGACAGCACACAGGGCACAGGGGGAGAGACAATGCACAGGCAGAAAGACAGCACACTGTGGGGTGAGACAGCACACAGGGGGAGAGACAGCACACAGGGCACAGGGGGAGAGACAATGCATAGGGGGAGAGACAGCACACAAGAGAGAGAGGAAAATACAGCACACATGGGGGAGAGACAATGCATGGGACGGAGAGAGAGCACACAGGGGGGAGAGATAGCAAACTGAGGGATAGACAGTACCCTGGGAAGAGACATCACACTAGGGGGAGAGACAGCATGCTGGGGGGGAGACAGCACACAGGGGGGAGATAGCACACGAGAGAAGATACAGCACCTAGGGGACAGGGGCAGAACACAGGGGGAAAAGATAGCACACACTAGGGAGAGATGGAACATTGAGGGGAGAGATGAAACATTGAGGGGAGAGACAGTGTGCTGCCTTTCCCTTTCTATTCTGTCTCTCTCCCCTGTGTGCTGTCTCTCCCCACAGGACAAGCGGGTAGAGACGGGCACTGCCCCCAGAGCCACAGAGCCCACTAGCATCATCATGTCACTGCCCTCCTTATGCAATAGCATCGGGCACCTATATAATAATTAATAAATAAACTTGTTTTACTCTACCACCGAACCTGCATTTTCTGTGCCACTTCATGCTCGCTCCTATTTTCAGTGCTTTAGAAATACTTGTGCTAGGTTTTATAGTTCTACTAATACTACTGTTCTTCACCGGAGCTGTAACTATGGGGGAAGAGTTCACTCTGTTAACCCTAGAACGCACACCTGGGGCCTTGCAGGCCTGCCAGGTTAATTGTTTTCTATTTTCTGTAAAAGTACTTTAGTTTGAATTTTGAAAATCTAGGTAATCCTCAGGTATATAGTTGTTAGTAATTTCCAGTTATTCATATATTTTTATGTTACAGACATTTCGGTATAACAACCTTTTTTTGGGACTACCCCATATTCACGCCCCTGGGGCCTTTTAGGCCTGTACTAGGTTTACACTATGATGGAGAGAAGCAGCATGATATGCTTATCAAGGCAAACTACAGAGGCAATGATCCGATGTGGAATACGCTTTCTGGAACATCCAGAGCAAAGAGAAACAAAAAGAAAGCGCTGCTATATTTGTCCTGCAAAGAAGGAAAGAAAATCGGAGCGTTTCTGTTCTACTTGCGGACAAAATGTATGCAAGGAACATTCAGCCGAAAAAATAATATGCGAGAATTGTCGGGGGAATATGTAAAGTTACAAATAAATATTTCTGCACCAAGTTTGCTACAACCAAAAATTGTTTTCATAAAAAAATTGTATATAGAATGCCTATATTTGGCGTGCCCGTTTACTTACTTTTTTGTTGTTTTATGCACTTAATTCTGTTTTGAAATATACACATCTTAGGCTGTGTTCCCAGTAGCGCTGGGGTTCGCCAGAAGGGGATACATAATGGATCTGACCTCCTGGTAACTCCAGCTAAGGCTGCCGGAATGGCAGGATTCCGCCAGCCTTAGCTGGGGTCACCAGGAGGTCAGATCCATTACAGATCCCCTCCTGGCGGACTCCAGCGCTACTGGGAATGCATCCTTACTTTGCAATAAACTTTGAAAAGTATTTTTTTTTAGTTATTCCATGATAATTGTAAACAGGCCTAAAAGGCCCCAGGTGCGTGAATGTGTAGATTTCTATGGGTATGCGTTCTAGGGTTAATAAACCAGGAAGTAAGGAGACTGCAATGCTTTGAACTGCTGAAGAGACAATTTGAGAATACCATTTCTCCTTCGCCTCATTGGGGGACACAGACCGTGGGTGTTATGCTGCTGTCCACTAGGAGGCGACACTAGGCAGAATCTGCAAAAGAGTTAAGAGACTCCTCCTCTGCAGCATTACACCCCTGAAGCAGGAAGTGATTCTCCAGTTTTTGCTTAGTGTCTAGGAGGCACACACAGATTTTTTTAGTGCTCCTAAAAAACTTTCTTTTTGGATCTTTTCTTCAAGAAGAAGAAAAGTGGGTCTCTGACGAGACTCCCGGCATGGTCCCTCCTCGGCCCCCCACTGTTGGGGGCGCCTGGTTGAGGTCGACATTTTTTCCCCCACATGCCGCTCCCTCCTCGGCCCACCACTGTTGGGGGTGCCCGGTTGAGGTCGAGAAGATGGCCTCCCCCCCTTCCCCAGCTCCCCACTGTTGGAGACCCTGGGTTGAAGTTGAGGCTCCACAGGAGCTCCCTGACGGTGTACAGCAGCATCCCTCCCTAATCACCCCTCCGGGGCTTTTTAGGTTGAGACACCGCAGGTAGGGCACAACCATACTGCATGGTCACTGCAGCCTGATCCAGAAAACTCAGCTCTGCTGAGTGTTTCTGAGGGCCACGGGCCCCAGCAAAGCCTCAACCTGCCAAATGCTAATTGGCACAGACTCCAGGACACCCAGCTTGCTGTGTGCTCCTCATGGGGCTGGGGGACCACATCTTGAGGCATCTGTAGCCATCGCCAGGGCCACAGATCATGTGCTCCTGCAAGCATCGGGCACATTCACAGGCGCAGCACACTCCGGAAGCCCCGGGCCTCAGCTGCACACATTCCCAGACTGTGACCCCGCATGCAGGCTATAAGTCAGCCACCTTGGCTGCAGGCCGAAGGCAGGAGGCCAACAGTCACTCCCCACCCTTGGTACCTGGATTGTGGCTGCTTCCCTGCCGGTCACGGAGCCCCACTGTGTTTCTAGGAAGCGGGCACCCCCTTACTGCCCGTGCTGCGCCCGTTCCCTGGAAGGGAGCACAGCTGCGGCGGCTCAGTCAGCGGGCTCTGGGTGCCGTCGGGGCGTCTGCCCTATGGTGGGCGCAGCCTCCGGTGCCTGGCAGCGTTGTCTCGAGTTCCGGCCGCGGACCTCCGCGCCAGACCTCCGCTGTTCCCGGGCCCGTGATTCACGCGAGGCCCCGGCTTTGGCCTAGCTAGGCGTCGCCCGCCCCTTTCCCCGCCTACCCGCCCACCCCCCGCCTGACGTCAGAACCTCCCTGCATCAGCACGGGAGGCGGGACAGGGCTGAAAAAGGCGCCTTCAGACTCTACTGCGCGCCCTCGTGCTGGCTCCGCCCCCTTCTTCATGGCACCGCCGCCATTGCAGCCCCGGCGCTGACACCGCTGTATAACAGTGGTGAGCAGCGCTTAAGCATTAGGGGGCATAGGCCTACCAAGCCACATCATTAGGGTCAGCCATGGCAATGAAGTCTGATGTATGGGCAAACCCTAGAGGCACTAGGGTTGCACCTAGGACTCAGTACTGGGCGGACTTGTCTGCAGGGGCATCCACTAAGGGGCAGATGGCAGCAGGCTCATGCTTGCCACCACTGCGACATCCCTTTGTCCCTATCCTGCCAGCAGGAGGTAATATGGATTCATCTCAGGATCCTTGTATAACATGCAGCAAATATCACAGCATCTGCTGTGCAGATACACAGGGTCCCAACACAGTACAATTAGCAAAACGCTGTGCTGCAGTCTCTGATAGTTACTGAAGGGCAGCTAGCATGATACAGCCTGCTGCAACCCGTCCTGTACTGCTCCCCTCTGTACACAGCGTATGGAGCGATATCGTACTATGAGGAATACTGATGATTCCCAGAGCAATACAGGCAGAGTCCCTCTGCCCAGCGCACAGACCAATTGTGGTTGTTCCTACCTCTGTGCCTGATACAGGCACCTGTTGATACACCTATCCAACCTGATACCCTAGCTACCCCCTGGGGAAAGCTAAGGGATGTATCGACAGGCCTTTTTTCCTCGGTCCCACAAGTTGGTGGAGCCCTGTTGATATTTAAACCTCGCCTTCCCAGACCCCACAGAGTTGAAAGAAATAGGTTGTGGTGGAATTACTACGAGTTTAACTCACAGGTTTCTTTCTCGGACATCCATTGTTGGCGAGCCCAGTTGAAGTTGGTGTAATCTACAATTACCTGACAACTGCAAGGGTCCCAGGACCGTTCGCCAAAAATCCTCTCCAAAATCCACAGCTGGAGCTCTGGTTGGCGGTGATGACAGTCAAGTCTCACAAGATGCAGGCTGAACCACCGTAATCCGCAACTGCACGAGTATTCTCGCTACAGGTCTCTGAAACCTAAGACCCACAGCATACTCCCTCCTCAGCTCCCCACCGTTGGAGGCGCTGGGTCGTAGCCGAGATTGCTATTTACCATACTCCTTCCTTGACTCCCCACTGTTGGGGACTCGGGTTGAAGCTGCAACGGCACAAGGCCTGGCCGGCCTCTGCCCCCAACCTACAAACACGACAATCTGGGTCGCGGAACGTGGAATATGAGCCCTGTTGCCAATCTCCTCACTATACCTATATTAGGTACTTGGGTTGAGATGACACGTGCGAGCACTCTACACAGCCGCTTCAAAGCAGGACCTCGCAGAACCCCGTCCGCATTAACCCAATGGACGGGCCCTTCTGGACACCGTATGACCAAGGCCCGAACCTTCTCCCACGCAATCTGTCACTTCTCGACTCAGGAGTCAAAAAGGGGAATAATCATGGTGGGATAGCGCTCGCTGTGTGCAGCGCAGGACTCCGGCGATGACCTATTGTGGGCGCAGCCTCCGGTTTCGGCCAGCGCTGCTTCTGACTTCTGACTCCCTCTAGATCTCCGCGCCGGGCCTCTGCCGTTCCCGGGCCTTGCGATTCCCGCTAAGCCCCGGCTTCAGCCTGGCCGTGACATCACTGGCTTGCCCGCCCTCCAACTGAAGTAGGAGCCTCCAAAGCGTCAGCACAGGGAGTGGGGCAAGGCCAAAAAAAAAAAAAAAAAAGGACTGAAGCGCAAAGCATACAAAGATTTTTCCAGCCTGAAGTTGGCAATGTCTATACTACAATTCAGCAGGCTTCCATATCTGGATGACTCTTTATCAATGCATGACTTTCAAGGTCTGCGAACAGTGGCATTTACACCGTGCTCGCTAAGAAGCCTCGGTAGGATCGACCTCCACAGGTCTACGCAATTCCAAGGCACATGCTGCAACACAGCACACACATTCCAGGAATCCCAGCTCCGCTGCGTACTCCTGACGGACACATGCCACAGCATCACGTATGGAGTCTCAGCCATATTGGACGCACAGCATCGTATGAAAACGGCGGCCGTTAAGTTGCACATCCACAGCTCTAGTCAAATTTCCCCAGGCAAGGCACGGCTCCTTAGTCTGGGAATCCGCAGCCTCCGTCAGAGGTCTCCTCAATCCTTCACAACTGCTATAAGAGTCCCTGACAGCATAGTAGCAGCTTGGAAGTCAGTTCCATTGGCTCAGCTGAATAACCGGCCTTTGCAATTATCCATGCTCAAGCGTTGCATGAGAACAGGATGGGGTCCGATGCCCCCCCCCTCCCCCATCACAATGCTCATGGCAGTAGTCTTGCCCTGTCACGAAAATGCCCCTCAATCTACGATCATTCGTGCAGTATGTCTTGTACTGTAATTTTTCAGTCACCTTCTGGCATTCGAACATGTCAGGTTACAGTCAGACGATGCCACAACTGTGGCATATGTCAACCACCAGGGTGGAACCCGCAGTCTCTAAGCGATGACAGGCTCGCCACATCCTTCACTAGGTGGAATTCTTTGAACACCGTACTGACAGCGGTTCTCATACCAGGTGTACACATCTGGGAGGTGGATTTCCTAATCCACCAAGGGATGGACTCGGGGGACTAGCCCCTTCTTCTAGAAGTCCTCTGTCGAAACGCCAATGCCGTGCAACCACAGATATGGACCTGACTGAGTCACGCCTCAATGCCACGGTCCTGGCCTTCCTGGCCTGGTCTCAGGATCCACAGTCAGTGGGACAGACGCACTAGTCCAAGCCTGGACCAGTATCCGTCTCTCCGATATCCTTTCCCCACTAACAGTCGTGGAATATCAAACGAGACTGACGCTGTATCATCTTCGTGGTCTCAGACTGACCGACACGCGCGTGGTGCGCAGATTCGTTCACTTTATAGTAGCAGTACCAGGACGTCTCATAGACAGTCCAGACCTGCTCGATCATGGCCAGTTCTCCCTCAGAATTCCTCACATCTGAGATTAAAGGCGTAGCCTTTGAGACCTGGAACTTAACCCAAGAGGTTTTTTTCCCAGGATATTGTAACGACCGTAGTCACAGAGAGAACACCAGCTTTATCAGCGATATCCCATTACACATGTGTAATCGTTTTTGTTTTGTTTTTTTTGCTTGGTGCACCTCCAGAGGTCCTTCCCCTTGGCCCTACTTCATGCCAGGGACTCTCCGTTTTCTTCCTCTCAGACCTAGACTCAGGTCTGTCCTTAGGGTCTCTTGCACAGCAGGTTTTCAGCCGTTTTTCACCCTATTACAAACACGTCTTGCCACCAGACGTCTATAAAGTCCTTCCTTCAAAGGGTCTGCTATTTCAGGTCTCCATACAACAAGACTACACCCGTGGGGACCTGAACTTGGTCCTCACGGCACTACAAGAACCATCTTTTCAGTCTCAATGGGATGTTACCTTACCATACTCATCCACATAGTAGTAGGGTTCGGCGGCATTTATTTGTCTCTGCAGAAGTATCGGTACTTGCAGCAGTTTACTGTAATCCATCCTTTTCTAGTCTTCCATCTGGACAAGATTGTCCTATGGCTGGTTCCATTCTTCTTCTACGATAGGTTTACCCCTTCCACCTACATGAAGAAATCTCTCTGCCATCGCCGTGCCCGACTCCAGTCTGTCCGGTCGCGAAGGACCTACGTATGCGGGACCTTGTCGGGGCCCTACGCGTCTAGGTATCCAGGACAGTGCCCTTCTAAGTGGTCGGATTCTCCTTATCCTTCTTCCAATGGGCAGACATAATGACACATCAGCCTCTAAGGCTCCCCTAACGGGGTGGATTCCTCTAACCATCCAATACGCTTATACCTTCGAAAACTCATCCATCCGGCAGGTCACGGCACATTCTACTACGGCCGTGAAAGCCTCCTGGACAGTTCGGTAAGGGGTATAGGCGCAACAAGTGTATAGGCAGCCAAGGGGTCAACCTACACCCATACCCAAGCCACTATAGTGCTTGCACTCAGTCCTCGACAAACGCAGGTCTGGGTACACGTGCCATCCAGGCGGCAGCAGCCCGCCTGTCGGTGCATAGTTCTTCACTGACCAGGCTCAGTGTCACTAGTTCCATTGTTCTTCCCACCCAGGGACTGCTTTGGGACGTCCCACGGTCTGTGTCCCCCAATGAGGCGAAGGAGAAAAGGAGATTTTTGTGTACTCACCGTAAAATCCTTTTCTCTTAGCCTCTAATTGGGGGACACAGCACCCACCCTATTGACCTTGTGGGTCTTTTTCTACAGTTCTCACATAGCTTCTCAGCTGTTACATGGTTAACATGTTTACACATGTTTGCCTATTGTCACTCTGTTAACTGTTGACTGTTTAAACTTGTGCCTGTTTAGTTCCAGGCCTTATAGTACTGTGAGCCTGTTTAGTTACAGGCCTTGTTATACGATTATTACTTCGTTAACTCTTCACTGTTTTCCACATGCGCCTGATTAATTTCAGGACTTGTGGTACTAGCATTACTCTGCTAACTTTTAACTGTTTACACACGTGCCTGTTTGGTTTCAGGCCATGTTACACTGTTATTATCTTGTTAACTATATTTGTTTACACAGGTCGCCTGCGTAGACTTCCGGTGTCACCGTTATTATCTGTTAACTCTCCTACTGCTTTAGCACAAAACTGGAGAATCACTTCCTGCTTCAGGGGTGTAATGCTGCAGAGGAGGAGTCTCTTAACTCTTTTGCAGATTCTGCCTAGTGTCGCCTCCTAGTGGACAGCAGCATAACACCCACGGTCTGTGTCCCCCAATTAGAGGCTAAGAGAAAAGGATTTTACGGTGAGTACACAAAAATCTCCTTTTATAGTAATACCCTATAACTAACGTTTACTTATCTTGGAGGCACTAAAAAGACTTTGTGCTGCTTTTTTCCAGTCTCAAAAATGCAACTGTTTCAAAAGAGCATGTATGTGTTTCTGGTGCATTTTTGCTGCGTTTTTCTAAGAGCTGCGTTTTTCAACCCACTACTGTAGAATGGCTGGCAAATGGAAAACACAGCCCAAAAAAGCACAAGATAATTGATAGGGACATTTAAAAATACATGCTTTTTTGGCACCACTGAAAAATGCACATAGTGGGCACACTTTTTCGAAAATCACATTGAATTTCATTACAAAACTGTGGGTCATGTGTTTTTGCTGCAGAAAATGCAGGACAAAAATGCAGTAGAAAAGCACAGTGTGCAGATAGCTTAAGACTGAATATAATAGGATCTTTGTATTAAAACCAGAGTAAGGCCACATGCACACATTGAGTATTTAGTGAGTTTTTTACCTCAAAATTTGTAGGCAAAACCAGGAGTGGAACAATCTGAGGAAAAGTCTAATAGAAACACCTTCACCACTTCTGTATTTATCATCCAGTCCTGGTTTTGACTACAAATAGTGAGGTAATATGTTGCCCTGGGGTGTGGGGTACTCGGGTATCAGGCGACAGAAGAGTTAACTCTGTCACAGGGAATGGCGGCCGCGCTTGGTCCCGTATCCTGGGGCACGGTTCTCTTGGAAAGGGGTATTTACAAGGGATTATTTACAGTTTGTAGTTGTCGTGACGCCACCTGCAGTTTTTGGTGAGTAGCACCAGCGCCGCCACAGTCCGCCGGAGGTCGGTGGTATTGCTGCTGAGATAGTGTAGTCCTCCGCAGGCAGGACTGGGACCTCCCGGGCAGCGATCCTGTGAAAGGAATAAGTTCATAGGAAGAAGATGCAGCAGAGTCAAAGTCACTTCACGCTGGGTACTTCACTGGAACTTTAGCAGCATTATTACAGTCCTCATTGCAGTAAGATATTAAATGACAAGTGGCTATGGGTGGCTGCAAGCGGATCTCTGGTAGCTGGATGGAACCCCCGGTGTGTGCATTTCCTGTTCCAATTCTTCCCTGCTTCCCAGTAGTCGGTGTGAAGTCTGACCCCATAAAGTAGATCTGACCTCCTGCTGACTCTCACTCTGCTCGCTCCCATCGGGTTGCCTTCTCTGGACACTGCGGCTCTGCCCTGCTGTGTCTGGTACCCTCTTCTGGTCGCTTGAGAGTCGGGGGCCGTATATAGATATACCCCCCGTACATCGGATTTTCTGCGGGCCTTAAAGGTTCCCACAGGTGCGGGCTCTGGTGCCCGGTTTCTCTCCTGGGGCGAACTCTCTCAAGTTCCTCTGCCCCCCTCTCGCTCTCTGTATCTGGGATCTGTCCTTGTCGTCCCCGGGTCCCTCAGCCGAGAGACCCTCCTTGCTCCTTCAGGCCATCCGCCTGACTCCCTTCTCCAACTCTTCTGACTTCTCTAGTTCCCCCTGGAGGTGACTATATCCCCTCTTAAGTTCCCTCCCACCATGTGATCTAGTGTGGGAGTGCTTGTGTGTAGGGTTCCGCCTATCATCCTGAAATCCACTTGCAGCTGGGGCGACTACACCTCTTTTATGGGTGCAGTACCCCTCTGTGGCATACATAGTGGGGCGCCACATACCCCCTTGATTGAATATACTCGTCCGCGAGTATCAGCACTTGTCTCCGGGAAGTGAAAAACAGTTTTTTATAAACAATACTAACGTGTAACTATTTACAGTTTAAGCAGGCTTAGGTTTCTTCCCATTGCTGGGAGGCTCATTACATTAAACGTTGCACATATAAAATACACATTATTACTTCGGCCCAACGGGACCGGTACTAGGTATGCAGGCCCAGCGGTAATCTTTAGTCCAGCACAGTCCAGTGTGCGTTATCACTGCTGGGCCGCTGCTCACACAGCCCGCATTATTAAGTAAAACAGGGGAAGGACAGTTCAAATATAAATTCATTGAGTCTTAATATAAAACAATGGGGACACACTCTTCATTCAGGGCTTTGTAAAAGGGGAAAATAAAGGTGCATGGTTACTGAAAAGGTGAAGGGCTATATACAGGGGCAATGTCTCAACGCGGGAGTCTATTGCAAGCAAAATGTCAATGTTCTGCACAGGCGACTCTGATGGCAAACCAGCCTAACAGGCCGGGGTAACTCTCATAGGTCACTTGCTCACCTCTGTAGAGATCTCGCCTCGGATGTCCTTTATGTAGAAATGACTCCAAATCCGGGAAAAGAAGATATCGTCAAAGAGTTCGGGTTCACGGAGAAATCCCCAACCGTCCTCCTGGTAGACGGAAATAACTGTCCCTGTGCGGCGGAGTTCTAATGGAAGTGGGGGCTGGACTCTGGCTTCCTCGCGGAGCCTCCTTGTCGCCTGCTCGCGCTGATACCACTCCTCTCTCTTTCTCTGCCTGGCCACTTGGCCCCTTTCTTCCAAGGTGGATTGGGAACGTTGCAATGACTGGTACTGTGGGGGCTGTGAGTTGCCGGGTGGGACTCGTGAGATTGCTTGTGTCTCCGCGAAACTCAAGATGGCGGGTACTCCTTGCTGGTGCCGCTGCCACGCAGTCCACCATGCTGCTTCTGGAGTACTCCCTCTCGAGGCTCCCTCTGCATCCTCGGGTTCCTCGTCGGTATCATCGTTGTATTCCTCCTCGACCTCAACCTCTGGTGCTGTAGGTGATTGAGCTGCCTCCAGCCGAAGACAACTGCTGGCCCGGGACAGTGGTGTGGTCGGGGGCTCAGTCTGGACCCCCATGTCCCGGGTCTGAACGGGTGGTGGTACTGGTGGTAAGGAGGCGTGGTATTCTTCAACCACTCGTTCGGCCACTGCCGCCTCTCGTGCCTCGCGGGTCGTTCTCTTAGTGGACAGTTCAAATGTCCGCTCGGCACTCCACCGCTGACACACCCAAGTTAAAGTCTGCTCCATCTCTTGGTGGAGCTGGGTAAAAGCAACCCACCAGTAATCAGCATCCCCCTCCATCGTCAAGAGGGACGCCGCTGCCGGATTGCCCTACTCGGCGCGGGTCTGCTCCTCCAACTCTCGCACAATGTCTCTCCACCGGGTGCTGCCATGCTGCTGGGTACAAAGGAGCCTCATTGTTTCTGTCCTTCTCTTCCAGTTTGTCTTGCTATGGGCGGGTACTCCCTGGGAACTTCCTGTGGGCCGCCCCCCTGATTGATTGATGGCAATCAAGGCGGCCACACTTGTTGGCGCCTCCGTCTAGGCCCTCCTTTTCTAGGGGCTGAGGCACACCCCCATGCCTGCACATGGTGTTTAGTACATGGCTACGGCACCATCTTGGGTCCTCGTGCGATAATGGCGGGAACTCATTTTTGGCGCCAAGCAATGACGGAAAAAGTTTGTTTTAAGTCCAAGTCCAAGTTCAAGGCGCACAGTACCCATTGGTATCGGGCACAATATCCTGTTCGTGATGCCAGAAAGAGAGGGATGTGTTCCCCCGGGGATTGGGGTACTGGGTATCAGGTGGCAGAAGGGTTAACTTTGTCAAGGGGAATGGCGGCCGCGCCTGATCTCGTATCCTGGGGGACAGTTCTCTTGGAAAGGGGTATTTACAAGGGATTATTTACAGTTTGTAGTTGTCGTGACGCCACCTGCAATTTCTGGTAAGTAGCACCAGCGCCGCTACAGTCCGCCGGAGGTCGGTGGTATTGCGGCTGAGATGGTGTAGTTCTCCACAGGCAGGACTGGGACCTCCCGGGCAGCGATCCTGTGAAAGCAATAAGTTCATAGGAAGAAGATGCAGCAGAGTCAAAGCCACTTCACGCCGGGTACGTTACTGGAACTTTAGCAGCGTTATTACAGTCCTCAGTGCACTAAGATGTTAAATGACAAGCGGCTACGGGTGGCTGCAAGCGGATCTCTGGTAGCTGGACGGAACCCCCAACGTGTGTCTTTCCTGGTCCAATTCTTCGCTGCTTCCCAGTAGTCGGTGTGAAGTCTGACCCTATAAAGTAGATCTGATCTCCTGCTGTCTCTCACTCTCCTCGCTCCCGTCGGGTTGCCTTCTCTGGACACTGCAGCTCTGCCCTGCTGTGTCTGGTACCCTCTTCTGGTCGCTTGAGAGTTGGGGCCGTATATAGATATACCCCCGTACATCGGATTTTCTGCGGGCCTTAAAGGTTCCCACAGGTGCGGGCTCCGGTACCTGGTTTCTCTCCTGGGGTGAACTCTCTCAAGTTCCTCTGTCTCCCTCTCTGTATCTGGGAGTGCTTGTGTGGGAGTGCTTGTGTGTAGGGTTCCGCCTATCATCCTGAATTCCACTTGCAGCTGGGGTGACTACACCTCTTTTACGGGTGCAGTACCCCTCTGTGGCACCTACATAGTGGGGCACCACAGTAATAACTCACCAAATACTGAACATGTGAACGTGGTCTAAGGCTAGGGCCACACTTAAGAGGTCATCCACATTAGCCGGATAACATTACAGCAGAGCCCATCCTGCTGTAACGCTGACCGCTAACGTCAGGTGCTTCCTATGAATGCTGGTCCATAGAAACCCGATGTTTACTATGAATACAGCTTCACAGGAAGCCCCAGGCAGTGCGCTTATCCAGGACACACAGGAAAACATTGTCTGCACTGTTTTCCTGTGCATCCTGGATAAGCGCACTGCCTGGGGCTTCCTGTGAAGCTATATCCATAGTAAACATCGGGTTTCTATGCACCAGCATTCATAGGAAGCACCTGACGTTAGAGGTCAGCATTACAGCAGACTGGGCTCTGCTGTAACGTCATCCGGCTCATGTGGGTGCACTGTTAAATGTAGCCCTAGCCTAAAAGCATCTGTTTTGAGAACCATCACTTTTCCATTTTGATATGCCTTCATGCTAAGTGTTATATAATGGTTGGCAGTGTGTATTGTCTTTTGGTAGGAATGTTAGAATTGATTTCCCCAAATTCTATATTAGAGATTAAACGTGATCTGCATTTTGGAGGATCTGTGAAGAATAGAACATTCATCTCAATTATAGTAGTTTCCAGATACTCTCTATTGATTTTTTCTTGCATTTGTTCCCTGATAATTCCTTTGACTAGAGCCAAATGTATTGTCATCTTTGCTTGAACTTTGATTTATTGTAATAGCAGAGAGAATTTTGCTTCATATATTCTGCAAGGTGTAGTATTTTGGGGAACCAGCACAAACCATGAGTCAATGGTATTCTAGCAATAAGTGTAATGTATTGTGCAAAATGAGTGTATTGAGCTGCATGCTTTTCTATTAGCCTTTGTTTTGCTCTTTCTCTATCGATTCATAACACAGTGAAAATAAAGAGGCATTCAGCTCTCTACATTCATACAGTCTGTGCTGTCGGCATCATCAGTACAATTGTATTTTGAATTGCAGCTAAATAACTAGTTATGGTACATCTGCTACTTTTAGAACTTGAAATACACATCTAGCAGCATGTTCTGAGTATGATTATAATACATGCTTTTGTGGCGCCCCACTGGGTATGTCGCCACCAGAGGAACTGCACTCCTGCGGTTAAGGGGAGTAGTGCCCCTGCTCTCCAGTTGCTGGAGTGGTGCAGTTGAGCCCAAAAACACACACGCACACAAAACCGTAGGCCCCTGTGCGGACCCTGAGGGAGGACCCAGGTTCAAAAAGGGGGACAGGGAAGTGAAGCGGAGTTGGTAGTAGCAGCAGGAGTAGTAGCAGGAGTTGGAGAGGAGAGACCATCGAGAAAGGAGTGGAGTGGGAGTCAAGAGTGTAGCGGTGGTGCGGTGCCGACTCCCGTGGGCTGGAGCATGACCACGTTCGTCCACGGGAGGGAAAGACTAACAGGTGGGAAAGACATGAGCCCTTGGGGTGCGGATGAGACATCGATCCCCATGCGCCTGAATCTGACGAACCTGAAGGGCTGATGGACCAGGACCCGGCCCAGAACACGGTGCTGAAGCTGTATGCCCGAGCCGTTGAACATTGTGCTTCTAACGGGAGCTGTGGCCGAACACTCGACACAACTTGGGGAAGGTGGCCGAACTAAGGAGCAGTACCTGGGAGGTCACACAACAGCACCCGTGGCCACCGGTACTTGAGCTCTATGCTGCGGAAGCACTGAAAGCCTGGGGGAACAGTAGTGTCGCGCTCACCCTAGAAGAGAACTACCCCTTATAGCGCTGGAAGAGAGAGAACAACCATCAGAGACAGGAACACCTAGAGAGGGAAGAAAAGGCACTGACCGTGGCTTGACTGCACTAACCCGGTTCTGGCGACAACGCTGAACTGGAGGTTGGCAAGGGATGTACCCAGTGGCCATGCTGAAAGAACTGAGTACAAGTAACAGAACTCCAGCTGTGGTGCGTGAGACTTTTATTAGCGGCGACCACCGGCCGCAGAGGCCGCAGGAGACATCGAGGTACTAACATCCCAGTGAACATCTGCCAAGGTACGAACTGACTCCTCCATCCTGCTGCCCTAGGGACCGCTGTCCACCTGCGGGGAGCAGAACCATCCAAGCTGCCGATCACTGTCCCCAGAGGTCCTGAAGCAGCGGCGACCATCCTCAGTGCATATCGCAGGTGGTGTGACGAATATCTCTAGTCCCCTCAGACTTTCCCTGTCATCTTCCTCCCCGTTTATAGCCCCAGATCGCAAAAAATGAGAACATTACAGTTCACAGAAAATGGTGACAAATGCACCAATTTTTTTTATTTTTTGTTACATATTTCTGATTTTTTTTCACCAGTTAAATAAAAAAAAACTATACATCTTTGATTTCTATGAACTCGTACTGACATATCGTATCATATAGCCTGATCAGTTTTACAATATAGTAAACATGAAAAATTTTAAAAATTGGGTATTTCTTGCAATTTCACCGCGCTTGGATTTTTTTTTTTGCCATTTTATGGTGATTTCAGTCAAACGTTCAACACTTCAACACTTCCAGCAAAGAAAAGCCCACATACGTCTGTATTGACAGAAAAATAAAAAAGTTATGGTTCTCAAAATAAAGGAAGGAAAAAATTAAAATGCAAAAAAGGGAAAATGCAAGGTCGTGAAGGCGTTAATATGCTGTTACATAAAAGATGATTTCCAGGTATCTGTCATATATAGTTGAGTAAGTAAAATTGCGCAAAATTTGTTAATAATGAACAATTGTACAAACAACTGAATATCAGTTCTTCTATGACCAAGTTTGCCTAATACCAAACACATTATTTGCCTAAATTTTAGTTAGACAGATTGGGTTTGTAATGCTTTTATCTTTTACATTTTTTGAGAATATGCAACAGATGGGTTGGTGAGTAATGAGCATTCAAGGATGTATTAACTAAGGCCCTTCACACCACGTTTCGGGATTAGGGCAGTCCGATGTGAACCAGACAGCCCCGGATCTGGTTTCAGCCCATAGTATTCATATGGCCGGACTGCAACGATGGCAGTGTTTTGCATCCAGTTGTGTGATGTCTGGGGGGCTCTGCAGCTTTCGCTTTTGGCTCGGACACAATATTGGAACAAGCAGCATTTTTTGTGTCTGGGGCCAAAACCGCTCAAAATCGGATTCTCCGGACCCAAAGGGAACCGTTGCGATCCGGCGTTCCTAAGATCAGACAAAATAAATCTCATTCAGGAACCAGACACCGGTTGCTGAAGCTCAGCGCCGCGGCACTGAACTTCAGAATGTATAATAAACCTGCACACTTATATAGCTTACAATGATGAGTAGGAGACGTCAACTCACACTATCATAATTTATATGATTATAGAGATGTAGCTCTGTCCTTGCGTGTTCGACAATCAGGTCTTCACAGAGGATACAGGAGCTGTGGACAGTGTGTACAAAATTAAACAAAAAAGGCAGTCAGATCCTGACACAAATAAAATAAATTTATACCATTTAGAACATTACTAAAACAAAGTGATTTTTTTTTTTTGTTTAATTTTGTAAACACTGTAACAGCTGCTGTATCCTCTGTGAAGACTTGTACAGCTATATAAGTGTGCCAGTTTAATATACATTTTGAGTCTTGGTTTCTCTGTGCACCTTTAAATGCAAAAAGGGGTTAGAGCCAGACCTTCTACTGTATTATTTATCTAGTCGTATATTTGCCTGAAGCTCCCCTATCTTCCTGCATTCTTGCTTTATCACAAGCATAGAAGTCTTTTACGACAGTATCTTACAATGATGAGAACTCAGCCATTTTATCAAAAGTAGCCGCTGGAAGCTTTCTATCAACATCAACTGAGGAAATCAAGACCCGTGACTATGAGAAGGAACGAAAGAAGTTGGTGGCACTTGGTCTACACCTCACGACTCTGGCGGAGTATCATCGTGTCAAGAGGATCCCCCGTGGACTGAGGGTTCCGTTACACTCTACCCTTTTCTCTGACAACACAGAGTACTATAACAAATTTGAAGGCATTCTGAACAAATGTTCAATGGACCATTATTCTCTGGAACTTGAGACTTTAGAAGACAAAATCCTGAACATAGAAGATCAATTAGAGAACACCATCAGCCCTGACCAGTTTGAGGCTCTTAAAAAAAAGACTGGTGATACATAGTGGCGTATAGAAAAACCCTCCAAGAGAGGAAGAAAATCAAATTCAGGAGAGATCAGGAGGATTACGAAAAACAGCAAGTGTACTGCTGGAAATGTGGCTTCATCCCACCCGGTCCACGTTATTATTCTTCTGGCAGCGAAGGGAAGTTTTGTCCACAGAGACCTCGTCCTTTTTTAGGGCAAAGAAATCCGCGACGCGGAAGACGTGGAGGGGCAGGAGGAAGAGGTGGGCCACGACCCAGGGATCTCCAACCCCCACAACCTATACCACAGGGGGAGAGAATGGTACTTTGATTTCAGGTAGGACTCCCAATCTTGTATTCAACATCTCATCCTACACTCTCAGTCCGATTGAGTCACAGGTCTTACAAAAGGGACTCTCATTCTGCCCGACGCCCATGTTTAGCTCATTTACCCTTGACCAAGAGCTCAGAAGGTTCTACAGGAACCTACGACTCAAGACACACTACATGAATAGTGATAACGTGAGACCGTCAGGGACTTTCGACACAGAATGCAACCAATTTTCACTATGGCAAATAGACCTTAAGGTTCCCTGTAGATATCAACCAGCGAAGGTTTATCACCCGGTGGAGACATACATTAACCTGGTCTCCAGAGACATTGACCATCTACTTAGAGACATTGGAAGGAGTGATTTCCCTGTCAAAATGAACTTGACTTCTCTAGAAAGACAGGCCATTACCTCACTAAAAGACAACCAACAACCTGTGATTAAACCGGCGGACAAGGGAGGGGCGGTCGTCGTGATGGATCGAGTTAATTACATCAGAGAGATTTGAGTCAAAATTGGGTGTCATAGAAACATGTACGCCTATTCCCATCAATCCCACATCATAGATACGTATGAAACAGAAAAAAACAGCACTGTTGCGCCACACTACTAAATTTCACCACAATGTGGTTCTATTAAATGAACACTAACCTTTCCAGGTTGTGCACGAATCCGCACAACCAGATTAAACATATAGGGAAATAGGGTCCATAAGGTTGATGATCATCAGACCTCTGTGTGAAGAGAGGATATTTTACACTCCTTGAGTTGGTAAAAATCACTTGCTTGTCTCCTCAGAGCCGGCTGATCATGTGATGAACACAGGTGGAGTTTGGATGATGCACTGCCAGGTCCTATGGACTTGCCCAAGCTGCTCGCTACACCGCGCTCCCCGAAGGAAGAATAGGTATGAATGATAGAAGGATCGGTGTTAGAATGCGGCGCTAGGTAACACAAGATCAAGCCTTCATAGAATTACCTTAAGTTTATTACACAAAGCTGCAGGGTGCGACCACAACGCGTTTCGACACACAAATCGGCGTCTTTCTCAAGTGGATCCACTTGAAATCATCATTTCGCCAGTCAACTCTTGCCACACATGGGTAATTTCCCATGTTTAGGATGCAGGCAATGCTCCAACATGACCAGAGGGAATTTTTCATTACACATCCAATGACTGGGAAAAGATTTGAGATTAGGTACTTCTTTACATGTGATTCTACTTATGTTGTCTATCTGGTGAAGTGCCCGTGCGGTCTTGGATATGTTGGACAGACAGTGCAGCAAATCCGAGACCGTATCAGCAAACATAAGTCCACTATAAGATGTGGACAGACTCTATTACCAGTCCCTGCTCACTTCATTTCCAGGAATCATACTATAGCCCAAATACAGTTTCAGGTCATTGACCATGTACCGGTCAATAGACGGGGAGGGGACAGGTTGAGACTCCTAAAAGAAAGGGAGATGTACTGGATGCATACTCTACGGACACTAGAACCAAATGGACTCAATGGAGAGTATGAGATGACTCCGTAAACTCTCCAATGTCACTGCCATCCATTAAGGTTAAACCTGTGGGGTTCCACCTACCTCCTCCTGCATTTAGCAGCAATTTTATATAAACTTTGGGCACCATGGTAATTGTGGTTCAATTATGTGACATCAATATAATGACATCTGATTAACCACTTCCCTGTGTTATTTAAAGTCTTTATAGTTCTTTAAGATACATGCTTTTTTCTTTTTCATTTACAAATGCTAACCTGTCTTCCTTTCTTCTCTACAGATACCCCAGTATCCTATGAGCTAGGATACCATGTCACCAGTGAGCACTTCTTCTGCACTATAGCAG
This sequence comes from Allobates femoralis, assembly GCA_033576535.1. Classification (NCBI taxonomy): domain Eukaryota; kingdom Metazoa; phylum Chordata; class Amphibia; order Anura; family Aromobatidae; genus Allobates; species Allobates femoralis. The sequence goes on from JARQOC010000004.1 coordinate 178,152,241, forward strand.
CATTGGGCATGTCTGTGCACTGTATCCTTTAATCTGTATCACTAAATCACTTTTCATACAGCGATTCACCGCTAGATCGCACTGCGCATGCGCGGATTCATTGCCGCAATGCGCAGGCGCGGCTTGCGTTCCACAGACCGGAAACCTGCATTCCAAATACAGGAAGCAGGCCATATATACATATATGTGTATGTGGCACCCCAGGGGTTAATGTGCAACAGTAACATCACACGGGTTCCCTCCCCACACACACTGACTTACACTAGCACCTCTAGGCCAGGAGGGGGAGCACAACCAGCTCCCTTATATACTCCAGGTCAAAAGGAAGCAGGCAGTCAGAAGAAGTCTAATCTAGAGGAGAGCTCTTGAGTAGTTCAGTTCCTGGGAGAACTGAGAGAGGCTGTAGTGTCAAAGAAGCTGTGCCAAGCTTCTCTACAGTCTGCTCACAATTCCAGGGCTAGCTAGGGTCTGAGGAGAGGAGAACTAAAGGACAGAGAAACACATCTGGGAGCTTGAGTGCCATCACCACTCGCCCCAGAAGAGCACACAGAACGGACACCGGATCTGACACAGTGACTGACACACACAGCACAGTGAATCCAGGAGTAGTGGAGTCTCTAAACGACCACAGTACCATAGCAAAGCAACACGGCGGGGTCAGTACAACATAGAAGACTCAAGTTGCCTAGCCAAGTGGTACCAGCAGAGAGAGAGAGAGTGAGACAGTGTCAGCAGCTCAGCTAGAAGCAGCCGCAGGGACACACACACACAGCGCAGCACGAGGAAGCTGAGGACCCAGACAGGGTGGGAGAAACCCGGCCCCAGTACAGACTCTGTGGACTATAATGTGCAACAACATCGCAGTAAAGCTTTGGAAACTACAGAAACGTGAGTGTTTGTTCCTTAACCCGTCTCCACTATCATCCCCTACTATTACATCCACAATAGACTATAACAACCACTGCCCCGGGGACCTTGCTTCTACCTACGGAGAGCAGTACCATCTAAGATGCCAAACATCACCCCGGAGGTTCTGCATCAGCGGTGGTCCCCCATACTGACCACACACCGTGGGTGGCGTCACGATAAACTTTATCCCCTGTACATATTACCCTTTTATTTGCCAGGGCCCGGGACACGGTCTGGATCAGAACCTCCATGACATTCCCCTTAGCAACGCGGTCCGGTACCGAGTACCCCCGTCCCAGTGGGCTCGACATGTATACATGTAGGAGTGTATATATATATATATATATATATATATATAAAAATATAAATATACTTGTATACATACTTATTTTCCCCACTGGCACACTGGTGATGAGCACTGACATCATTGAGATAATGTCATGTCACGTACAGGGATTCACCACTGAGAGATACCCGCTGTGGGACCTGACGTAGCCTAAGTGACCTCACAGATAGAAACACTCCCGTGAGCGGAACAGTGCCTGCTTCCCCAGCATATGGGAGATGGAGTCACTGTCCCGCATATGCTGGGTGCCTGATACTTCGTGAGACACCCATTGGGACTATGACAGACCTTTCTAGATTTTTAGGGAATAAAAGAATCTGAGGGATTGTCTCTTGTCAATCTTTATTGACTGATTATCTCTTTTATGTCTTGCAGGTTCATTATTGTGGACTACGTCGGATTCGTTGGATTTTGACAGAAACCATGGACTACTTCAGGATTTTGTTTTTTGATTTTTTTGTGGTTTTTTTTTGGCTGAATTGGTAAAAAAAATGTATTTTGAAAACAAAAACTGGTTAAAGAGGGAATTTTTAGGGTGCGTTCACATGCTGCGTATTTGCTGCGTATTTTTACACAAGTGCTGTAGCAGTTTTTGTAGCAAAAACCAAGAGTGGAACAATCAAAAGAAAATTGCAATAGAAACAAGTGCACCACTTCTGCATTTAATCACCCACTGCTGGTTATAATCAGCCACTCCTGCTGTTAGCTACAAAAACTGCAAGAGCACACGCTTAAAAATATGCAGCAAATACACAGCGTGTGAACGCACTTTTAGGGGAGTTTATTTTCTAATACATTTTTTGTTGTCGTTATTTGTGTCCTTACTGACTGAGCTAGTAATGTCAGTCATCTGACTGATGCCTCGGCATTGCTAACCTCTTGCCTTGATGCAAGCTGACATTACCCAGCTGGCATCAACCCCAAATACCATTACCTCATTTGCCAATGCACGAGGGCAGAGTGAAGAATCGAGATGAAGTGTTAAGATTGGTGCCTGTAAAGGAGGTGACAGTTCCAAGGCACTTGAGGTCTTCTATTTTTAGGTGGAGAGGCCCCATGAAAGATGTCCTATCTTACCATGAGAATACCAGACCCCAGCTGTCAAAAATGGGGAGGAACCCATGCCAGTTTTTTAAAATTATTTATTTTTAAATAAATCATTTTGAAAAAATAATGTGGGGTGACCTATGTTTTGGAGGTTAAGCTGCCAGCTGTGGTCAGCAGGCTCCAGCCGTCGGCTCTACTCTAGCTGGCTAAACTAGTGACGTAACTGTGACGTTACAACGATCTCTCCAGCGATGTCGTTATGTGAGACACTTAGCAGTGATGAGGCCCCTGCTGTGAGGTCGCTGATCGCTGCAAAGTGTTCTGGGTCATTTTTTGATCGTTGGTTTCCCGCTGGTCAGCACGCAGCACTGCGTGTACCAGCGAGAAACCAGCGATCAGTGACCTCACTGGCTGGTAACCATGGTAAACACCGGGTATCCAGACAACGCGTGCTGCCTGGATACCCAATATTTATCATAGTTACCAGCGTCCTCCCTGCTTACAGGCAGCGCTAAGCAGAGAGGACGCTGCCAACATCGCCTTCAGCGATGTGGGTGGTTGCTCCCACGCCCCTGATCGCTGGGAAGATCTGCCTGTTTGACAGCTCCCCAGCAACCAGGTAATGACACTCCAGTGATCCCGGCAGGTCGTTATCGCTGTCTGGATCACTGGAGCGGTCATTGTGTGTGACAGGGCCTTAATTCTTTGAAAATCTATGGTTTGATTTCTTTGCCTGTGTGGATCAGATGGATTGTTATCGATATCTGATGAGAAATTTATGTCAATAGCACCTTCAGAAATATATTTACATAAAAAATTGGTACACATATCAGGTATACTATGTATTGTCTGCATAATCACATAACCAACCATTCCCATTTTATTTATGTGCATTCATCAAATGGCCCACCCTGTATTTAACCATGGATACTTAAGCTGCAAAAGCCTGCACATGAGATAACAGACATGGCTATATCAGGAGAAATATACTACATTTCTAATTGGAGGTATATGATAAAATTACTACACTACTACATATTGGGATAGGATCTTTGAGATAGGAATACCCTTTAAGCTATCTTAGTGTCCACATTTAGGAAGGTATTTAAAGAAGACATCAATTTAGACAAAAGCATACCAGCCAATGAAAATATCTGACTTTAATCACATATCATTGACAAATCAGATGTAATTTTTCAATAATACATGGAACAAAGGTTTTATTTTCACTTTAAGAAAAAAGGGCTCAAAATCATGTGAGATTCTGTTCAGTAGGAGATACCAAGTATGATGGAGGGGAAAATTGGGTCTGTACAGCATCTGAAGCCTGAAGTCACAGGATTTAGGGGACATAGATCAATTTATGTGTTTCAGATTCACAAATAAGGTAAATTATTTTAACAATGCATACTAATAGGTAGAAAATCAGTTCCATCTGGTTAATTTTGTAGAAGGTTACTGTACAGAATTCTTTAGGCTTCATTCTCAAAGAGCGTTTGTGCTCCATTCTCCTTGATCTGTTTTTGGTGCAGGAACTGAACCAAAAATGGATCCTCTTTTTTTTATATAAAAAGCATCAGAAACGCATCATCCATTTGTGTTGTTTTTTGCACTGTTTTCAGGGGACACAGACAAACAGACACACAGACCGACACATACACACACTTTATACCTCAAAAGAGACATTATAAAAAACGTCTAAAAATTCTCTACTATATAGGTAAAAGTAAAAAGCAGGTGCAAAACAGTGTCAATTAGAGGGTACTTAGTTGTTAAGTTTATTGTAAAAAAATGTACGGAAGCCGTTCTACCAACGCCAAGGGACCCTTATCAGAACAGTCCCTAATCTAACGTATTTAAAACCTGATCTAATGTGAACATACCTCTCAGATGCAGGACACGGCAAGGCCCGAGTCCAATATGGGCAGAAATGGCACTTTTGTGTCTGGCTCAGTAAGGAAGGGGTGGGGCACTTCTCATCTTGCATAACAAGAGACTAATTGAATGCTAACAGCTGAGCTAGAGCACAATGTGAACAGGTCTGTAGAACCGTGTTCACACCACCAAGAATCTATACCACAAAAAAGACAGTATAAAAAAAGTCTAAAAATAATCTGCTATATAGGTAAAAGTAAAAAGCAAGTGCAAAACAGTGTCAATAACAGGGTACTTAAATGGTACATTTTTTGCAAAAAATGTACTTAAGCCGTTCTACCAATGCCAAGGTGACCCTTATCAGAACGGTCCCTAATCTAACGTATTTAAAACCTGATCTAATGTGAACATACCTCTCAGATTCGGGATGCAGCAGGGCCAGAGTCCAATATGGGCGCATGGCAGAAACGGCACTTTTGTGTCTGGCTCAGTAAGGAAGTTGTTGGGCACTTCCCATCTTGCATAACAAGAGACTAAATGGATACTATCAGCTGAGCCAGAGCACAATGTGAACAGGTCTGTAGAACCGTGTTCACACCACAAAGAATCTATACGACAAAAAAGACACACACTTTAATAGCCCCTCCCCCCTGGCAAGCCCCAGTGATGTCTTCCTTTTGGGCATGCAGGACCTGTGAGTAGGCTGAATCACATGGGTACATCCTGTCAGTACCATAGCCATAGGTCTAGCCGATGCCCAGAAGGAAGACATAGTTGGGACTCACCGTGGGATTGCTGGGGAGGTAAGTAATTGAAGTGTTGGTGGTGTGGGAAGCACAGCAAAAAACATGACATGCTCATTATTTTCTGGATGTGCTTTCTGCATCACAAACGCAACAGTCAAAAACGCTGACATCTGCACAGCAAATTGAAAATCCCATTCACTTTGCTGGCAGATGTTTTGACTGATCCATTTTTGGAGCAGTTTAAAAAAAATGCAGCACCAAAAATGGATCAAATATATCCAGTGTGAGCATAGCCTTAGTCTCTTTGGATTATTTTCATAAATGATGGCCTTGAAACAGTCAAAATTACATCATCAGTGGATAAATTCATTTTGTAACTCCTAACTCCTGTTGTTATTATATTGTCACTTGATGGGGGCCTGATGCTATCGCCTCGGATGATTGTAGAGCGTGTTGCGCTCTATGCATTCTCTCTTGGGTTCTGCTGTCTCCTTTTGTGCTTTCTCCTGTGCGCTTTCTCTTTCTTAGTGTACTGTCTCTGCCCCTGTGTGCTCTCTATCTCCTTGTGATATCTCTCCACTGTGTGTGCTCTGTCTCCTCTTGGGCTGTCTCTTCATCCTGTGCTCTCAGTGGCTGGGTGAGTTACTGCGCAAAAAAAAAAAAAAAAACATTTTTCTATGCTCATGCACAGTAACTCACACCACCGTCTTTATTTACCCGGTAATGTGCAATACCAGACCGCATATACAAAAATGGCGGCCTCTTGCTCAGTAAGTCAAACGGCTGCTATATTCTGACACTGGCGGACGAATGCACAGCAAGTCACACAGCCGCCATATTTGGACACTGCACAGTAGCAGTACAAAGATGGCGACCGCGTGACTAACTACATCAGCAAGGGAAACACACGTGGTCTGCCTGTGCTGAGGCAAGTGTCCTCTAGTGGTTGTATTTTCCAGACAAACTTATAGAGCGTACAGACATGATAAGTCTCTTATTAGAGATGAGCGATGTTCGATTCGAATAGTTCGCCAATCTCAAATTCGAGTTGATTTTGGCGCTATTCGAGTCATTCGCCGAATTCGAACAATTTGGTTCAAATTCGGCGAATATCAAACATGTTCGATTTTGGTTCGAAAATGCGGCAGATGCGGTCAGAAAACCGCATCTGCCGCATTTTGAGCCAAAATAAACATTACCGAACTCAAATAAAGTGTTAAAAATAAAAAAATAATGTTTGCTCACCTGTCCGCGGTCCACCGAAGCCTCCGGTATGGTCCTGTGTCTTCCAGGACCTGTGGTGACGTCAGTTCTCGCGGGAACTCCGGTCACATGACCGGAGTTCCGCGAGAACGTGACGTCACCACAGGTCCTGGAAGCACCGGACCTTGCCGGAAAGCTTAAAATAGATATTTTTATGTTTCGGACCCTTTCTTTAAGTAACTTTTACTTCAAGAAAGGGTCCGAATCATAAAAATATCTATTTTAAGCTTTCCGGCAAGATCCGGTGCTTCCAGGACCTGTGGTGACGTCAGTTCTCGCGGGAACTCCGGTCACGTGACCGGAGTTCCCGCGAGAACTGACATCACCACAGGTCCTGTAAGACACAGGACCATACGGAGGCTTCGGTGGACCGCGGACAGGTGAGCATACATTATTTTTTTATTTTTTACACTTTATTTGACTTTATTTCACTTCCACAGTGTATGTATATACATTGTGGAAGTGAAACAGCCCCACAAGCCTGTTTTTTCGTGTTCGGGATGTTCGATGGTGTTCATCGAGCATTCGACGAACATTCGTCGAACACCCGTCGATTCGGCGAATCGAATCGAACACGAACACCGGGGTGGCGGCTGATCTCTATCTCTTATGTAAGTAGATTACATCTAATTTTTTCAGTAAATGGTTCCACTAGGATAGCAAAAAAGACAGGATAATGGACAACCCTCTCTTGTTCTATCTATGCTGTTAAAGATTTCAGAAGCTTAGATATTTCATCTTATTTTTGTTGATAGAGTTTTTAGAGGCCAATTTATTTCCTTCATGATGGCACTCCCAAAGCCAAGTTTTTCAAGTTTTTTTGAGAATCCCCAATGGATTCTATTGAACGACTTCACCACATCTAAAGAGAGAAGTCATTCTGTCTTTTATGATGTTAAGGAGGTTAATAAGTCTGTTTGTGGTATCAGAGACTTGTATTTTGAATAAAACTGACTTGCTCATGATGGATAATAGTAGGCATTATTATTCTGAGTATATTTGCAATAGTTTCAGCATAGATTTTTCTGTTAGTATTAAATAGTGAAATTGGACATTCATTGTTACTGATGTTGGTTCACTTTTATTTTTATGGACAACTATGATGACGTCTGTTATCTCCATCGGGATGTCTAATGTTTCTATAAAGTTGTTAGATGCTCATGTTAGAATAGGAGTTAGAAATTTGGTGATTTTCCTTTCTTTTCTTTTTTTTTTAGACTTTTTACAATAATCTCTACTTTTGATTTGGTGAAAGGCTTATTTAAATCAGAAGGTTGGGCGAACTCTAATTTTGGGAGTTGTATAGTGTCTACAAATCTATTGTTGATATAATCGTTTGGTTGTGGTGTTGGTAATTTTTTCAAGTTGTATAAAGAAAATCTTCAACATTCCTTAAATGCGTTTGAAATATCTTTA
>JARQOC010000004.1:178159942-178180732 GCA_033576535.1 Allobates femoralis
TTGAAATATCTTTAGGATGGACACAATTATTTTCATTATATTTTTTTATAATCGCTACTCTGGTTTTTATTTTATGGGCTTTAATTTGACTAGTCATAAATTTTGTTGGTTTATTATTTGAGAAGTAATACTTGATTCTCATATTTCTTATGTGTTTATCATATTCGGAAGCCAGTAGGGATCTCCGTATTTTTCTGAGTTCCAAGATTTTGCCATGGAGACTTGGAGATGGGTTATTTTGTTGCTTCTTGTTCAAAGTGTGTATAGTCTTTATGGTCTCTTCCATCATTTTATTGTTAGTTACCTGGAATTTCTATTAAATTTGGAGGTGATTTCCACTCAGGACTGCTTTACAGGTGTGCTACAGTGTTTTGGGTGCAATACTGCCTTTGGTATTTTCTCTAAAATATTTAATCAGGGTTTCGTCTATAGTTTTCTTGTATTTGGGTAGCAGTTTTTTTAACTCTGTGTTATGTTTACTGATTTTAATACAAATTCCAGTTGTGTGTCGTTGGACCAGGCTATGGTACCAATTTCCACAAATTTTGTTTTTTGAAGAGAATAGATATGTGTTAAAATAACATCAATTCTTGAGTAGGTTTATACCTTTCTGAGTAGAAGTTGTTTTCTCTAGAAGTAGAATTTAAAGTGGAACTGCCATTGAAATTTTTATTTAATAATAATGTAAAGCAAGTGATTATAATAATGTTTCAAATATGCTTCATAAGTGAAATCTGGAAGAAAACTTTTCAAAAACCTTCCAGAAGATGTCCTCACTAGGCTGTTTCTAATCCTGACATATGCTGGTTGTAAGGAATATCCATCATCAGCTCTACACACTGAATACAGCCATATAAAAGGGGGTGGGTGTCTCTCAGCAACATCATCCTTCTTCTCCTCGCGCTTCTGAAGCTCAACAAGAACAAATCTGAACATATCATTTCTCCATCTCCCATATCATCCCTACCTGATTTATCTATCATAGTAAATGGCATCACACTCTTGCCTGCACCCCAACACGTTCAATTATCCACCACATTTAGTCCACTGACCCTTTACGCGAGGGTCTAGTAGGTAACTTAATTCCTTTTAACAATTTGACGGTTTTAAATTCCATAAAGTTATCACCAATGAGGTATTTAAATGAGAGTCTAACTTTGCTGTGGTTTGTGGTACTTGGGTGGATACAGTGAGCATCTTTTGACTCACTAAACATGCAGAGCATCAATTTCAGCACTGTATTCTTTATAACAGCTCCTACAGAGCTGAATGATATCATCATGTCGCGTCTGCTCATGCACATCTCTGCCCACTTCTGTGCGCTTGTGTCATATACTATAGAGGGCTGAGGTAGGTTAGACACAGCCTCCATCCTCAAGGTAATAGGTCAGACCCCAATCCCTCTCAGACCCAAAATGTCATCAGGGAGTCACTGAAGTTCAGAGACAGGCAGGTGGCAGGCTGGAAGCCTGCATTTCGCCTTCTACTCTCCGCTAGTGTCTGGTGTTGAGGAGAGGGTTTTGGGGTGGAATCAGGCCAGAACGTTGCAGAAGGCTTTTCCCCCTACCTTAAGGATCCTTGAGGGGCTTCATAACTTTACCTTAGGCTGAGGGAGTCGGCTGCAGGCCACAATCTTCCTGGGTGAATACCTCTCACCTATTGCATCTTTAGGAACTTTTCTAGGCTGCATTAGGGACAAGTAGTGTTTCTAAACCCTTTACCGATGTTATTACACTCCTAAAACTCTTATACTCATTGCTTTTTGGGTTCCCTTAACGGAAGCTCAGCTTCAACACATCCATATCTACTGAGTTAAGGCAATGTCAATTTAGGCAAATGGTCAGATGCAACAGCGCAGACAATGAGGTGGTGACTTAACCAACAACTGGTTATTAACTATGTACAAATCAAGGAATAGCACTTTAAATGTGCGATATGGAAATAGCACAAGTAATTGTAGTAACTCAGATTATTTACAGAATGCAATTACAGGATTCTTTATGTAGTATATATACAAAGTATTATTCCTACCACTTACTAACAGTCACAATTGGCATTATCATACTCCACATTGAAGACGGGGCTCTTTTTCTGACCAGCATAGTTTGCAGCATGACTATGAAGTCGGAGCTCTGTACCTTGACTGGCATAGTATGTTCTTTCTCAGGTACTTGTTTTGGCGTGAGTCATGGGATGGCTTTCATAAAGATTCTTAGGCCCAGCTCTGCTCACCGATCTCCCTCTTAAGTTAGGTCAAGGTATGATCTTCCTCTCTGCTCAGGATACGGATGTTCAACGGCAAGCCTGCTCCGCTGCTCAAACAACGGCTCTCTTCCAAAATCTAGGCACAGACTCCTGCTTCTTATGGCGCAACCTAACCTGTTATACTTAAAGGGAACCCGTCATCAGGTTTTTGCAACCTAATCTGAGAATAGCTTAATATAGGACTCAAGATCAGCTGCAGATTATCATTGGCAGTCTACTTGGCCTGCTGCCAGGTAGTCTGGCATATTCACAAACTGCTAAACCTGCAACAAAGAAAACATTAATTTTATCAAAATGATAGCAAACAGCTCAATAAATGACATATTGCTGGAATCAGGGTCTCTATTTCTACATTATGCTGCTCTCAGATGGGATGACAAAAACCTGGTGACAGGTTCCCTTTAATCAGTTAAGTGTGGTGGCCATAGTTCATAAAAATGGAATGTGTGGTGGGTATCTAATATATAATTACCCTAAGGCAACTTCCATCATATTCGGCGCTGTTTCCGTCGTCGTGTCCGTGGCTGCCTCACTCGCAATGCCTTTGCGAGTTCTTGCAGAGTCTCTCTCTCTCTATCCTCCCCCCCACGGCTTGCAGGACCTGAGATGATGTCACTGGTATGGGCAGGGCTATATCACATGACTGTGACATCATCACAGGCACTTTAATTGCTGCAGTGTAAGCACAGGATACATCATGCCGCTGTCTCACATCAGACGTGTCCTCATCAGTGATTCTCTGCCTCTGACATCCTGCGATCACAAGGGAACATAGAGGTGACAGAGGACCCCGGACTGAGCCCCCAAGACCTGATCTCCAGGATACAGGTGAGAGGAGGCTGCACAGGAGCAATGCTCTGCAGACAGGAGGGGGCTGCACAGGAGCAATGCTCTGCAGAGAGGAGGAGGCTGCACAGGAGCAATGCTCTGCAGAGAAAAGGCTGCACAGGAGCAATGCTCTGCAGAGGGGAGGCTGCACAGGAGCAATGCTCTGCAGAGAAAAGGCTGCACAGGAGCAATGCTCTGCAGAGGGGAGGCTGCACAGGAGCAATGCTCTGCAGAGAGGAGGAGGCTGCACAGGAGCAATGCTCTGCAGACAGGAGGAGGCTGCACAGGAGCAATGCTCTGCAGAGGGGAGGCTGCACAGGAGCAATGCTCTGCAGACAGGAGGAGGCTGCACAGGAGCAATGCTCTGCAGAGGGGAGGCTGCACAGGAGCAATGCTCTGCACAGAGGAGGCTGCACAGGAGCAATGCTCTGCAGACAGGAGGAGGCTGTACAGGAGCAATGCTCTGCAGAGGGGAGGCTGCACAGGAGCAATGCTTTGCAGAGGGGAGGCTGCACAGGAGCATTGTTCTGCATGAGGGGAGGCTGCACAGGAGCATTGCTCTGCATGAGGGGAGGCTGCACAGGAGCAATGCTCTGCACAGAGGAGGCTGCACAGGAGCAATGCTCTGCACAGAGGAGGCTGCACAGGAGCAATGCTCTGCACAGAGGAGGCTGCACAGGAGCAATGCTCTGCAGAGGGGAGGCTGCACAGGAGCAATACTCCGCAGAGGGGAGGCTGCACAGGAGCAATGCTCTGCAGAGGGGAGGCTGCACAGGAGCAATGCTCTGCAGAGAGGAGGCTGCACAGGAGCAATTCTCTGCACAGAGGAGCCTGCACAGGAGCAATGCTCTGCACAGAAGAGGCTGCACAGGAGCAATGCTCTGCAGAGGGGATGCTGCACAGGAGCAATGCTTTGCACAGAGGACGCTGCACAGGAGCAATGCTCTGCACAGAGGAGGCTGCACAGGAGCAATGCTCTGCAGAGAAGAGGCTGCACAGGAGCAATGCTCTGCATGAGAGGAGGCTGCACAGGAGCATTGCTCTGCATGAGGGGAGGCTGCACAGGAGCAATGCTCTGCAGAGAAGAGGCTGCACAGGAGCAATGCTCTGCATGAGGGGAGGCTGCACAGGAGCAAAGCTCTGCAGAGAAGAGGCTGCACAGGAGCAATGCTCTGCAGAGAGGAGGCTGCACAGGAGCAATGCTCTGCACAGAGGAGGCTGCACAGGAGCAATGCTCTGCACAGAGGAGGCTGCACAGGAGCAATGCTCTGCAGATAGGAGGAGGCTGCACAGGAGCAATGCTCTGCAGAGAGGAGGAGGCTGCACAGGAGCCATGCTCTGCAGAGAGGAGGAGGCTGCACAGGAGCATTGCTCTGCATGAGGGGAGGCTGCACAGGAGCAATGCTCTGCAGAGAAGAGGCTGCACAGGAGCAATGCTCTGCATGAGGGGAGGCTGCACAGGAGCAAAGCTCTGCAGAGAAGAGGCTGCACAGGAGCAATGCTCTGCAGAGAGGAGGCTGCACAGGAGCAATGCTCTGCACAGAGGAGGCTGCACAGGAGCAATGCTCTGCACAGAGGAGGCTGCACAGGAGCAATGCTCTGCAGAGAGGAGGAGGCTGCACAAGAGCCATGCTCTGCAGATAGGAGGAGGCTGCACAGGAGCAATGCTCTGCAGAGAGGAGGAGGCTGCACAGGAGCCATGCTCTGCAGAGAGGAGAAGGCTGCACAGGAGCAATGCTCTGCAGAGAGGAGGAGGCTGCACAGGAGCAATGCTCTGCAGAGAGGAGGAGGCTGCACAGGAGCAATGCTCTGCAGAGAGGAGGAGGCTGCACAGGAGCAATGCTCTGCAGAGAGGAGGAGGCTGCACAGGAGCAATGCTCTGCAGAGAGGAGGAGGCTGCACAGGAGCAATGCTCTACAGTAATGAGGCTGCACAGGAGCAATGCTCTGCAGAGAGGAGGCTGCACAGGAGCAATACTCAGCAGAGAGGAGGCTGCACAGGAGCAATGCTCTGCATGAGTGGAGCCAAGATGCTGGGGACGGCGGAGTGAAAATGCCGTGGCGGGGAAGACGATGACCCGCTGGTAAGTATGACAGGCAGAGTGCCTCTGTCCTCTGCTAACCACTATGCCCGCCGCACTGCGCTGACCACTCTGCCCACCGCACTGCGCTGACCACTCTGGCCACCGCACTCACTGCTAACCACTGAGCCACCATACTCCTGGTAACCACTGAGCCACCGTACACTGCTAAACACTGAGCCACCGTACTTTGCTAACCACTGAGCCACCGCGCAGTGCTAACCACTGAGCCACCGCGCACTACTAACCACTGAGCCACCGTGCAGTGCTAACCACTGACCCACCGCGCAGTGCTAACCACTGACCCACCGCGCAGTGATAACCACTGAGCCACCGCGTAGTGCTAACCACTGAGCCACCTCGCAGTGCTAACCACTGAGCCACCGCGCAGTGCTAACCACTGAGCCACCTCGCAGTGCTAACCACTGAGCCACCGCGCAGTGCTAACCACTGAGCCACCGCGCAGTGCTAACCACTGAGCCACCGTGCAGTGCTAACCACTGAGCCACCGCGCAGTGCTAACCACTGAGCCACAGCGCAGTGCTAGCCACTGAGCCATCGTATACTCTGCTAACCACTGACCCACCATACTCCCTGCTAACTACTAACCCACCGTATACAGCGCTAACCACTGAGTCACCGTACACTGCTAAACACTGAGCGACCATACTTTGCTAAACACTAAGCCACCGCGCAGTGCTAACCACTGAGCCACCGCGCAGTCCTAACCACTGAGCCACCGCACAGTGCTAACCACTGAGCCACCGTATACTGTGCTACCCACTGAGCCACCTGTATACACACAATTAATTTCACCGCACTCCCCTAAATATTAGTAAATAAACTATATATGGATTCTAGACTACCCGATTCTTTAGACTCGGGCTCACAGCTAGTAATTCATAACAGGGTCATCGTGGTGGTTATAGTTCACAAGTAAGTGGTCAGGCTGTTGAAGTTCAAAAATGAGGAAGATATGAAGGTTAAAGTTCATAAAAAAGGATGCTAAAGTCCTTTAGCTAGGTTGCTAAACTGAGCTAGCAGCTGGAGTACACCCACATGGACATTGTGGAGCATTGGCGGCAGGCACTCCTGGAGAAAGTGAACCAATAGGGAGTGACGGCATGATCAGGTACCTCAAACCGGGAGAGGGTAGAGAGAGAACCAAGGCCTGAGCTCGGGGCCAGTGTGACCGATGAGGAGATTGACTACCGAGGGTGCCCTACTTGGATATATTATTCAACTGTCGGTCATAGATTTGGACAGACGCCCTCTGCGGAACTGTGGAACAGTCTTTGGGATTTGCACAAGAGCGTGTCTGCATTGACTGAGACCGTGCAGTCCATAACAGCTGCTCCCCAGATGCTTCCAGACTTGGTGATGTCCCACCGTCGCGACGTGAAGGAAACCCCCGAAGTAGGAACACAGATTGCTTCGATGCTGCCGGACAGCCGATTTGCCGTTGCTGTGATCGAGCAGGGCATATGGCTTGCCACTGCCCTGGACCTACCTTGATCGTATGGTGGAAACAGTAAGACCCGGAAAGGCTATGAACAGTATGAGTGAGTAATCAGCGATTTTCCTTTGTTTCCCCATTTCTTCCTTGTATGAGTGTGTTCTCCCCTGTTACTGATTAAACAAACTGTTGAGATCAAGGACTATGATTGATCCAGACTCTACTGTATATAGTTTTTTGCACCCTGGTGTGCACCCTATTGGTTTTATAGCTGACTTTACAATGTATTTAATAATGTATATTTAAACTGTGCATGAGAGGTGTATGGATAATTTGCATAAAAGGAACTTTGAGCACTTGTGACCGACCTACTTAAAAATCCACTGGAGCGGCCGAAGAATCGGTCAGTTTACTCCCTGTCGCCGCGCCCGGAGCTTAAGTAAAAACCTGGTCAAGCTCAAAATTATGTGTGCGAGACAGTGATTTGCACGACAGCAGCAGGAGCAGATGTGGCCTGATTGTAAGTGACATTGAACCCCGATGGCAGCTGTTGAGCCATGCTGGCTGCTTTACATGTCTGACTATGTTCCTACACCTGCCCTGGTGAAAAAGCCCTGCCCATGGAGGGCTCACCATTCCAGCTGCCTACCACCACCATCATCCCCAGAGGCCTGGACGACAGCGGTGACCACAAACCACTGGTGGCATTACAAATTTCTATTTGCTCTTTTCTTTTCATTTCCTCCCCATTTTTATTGCCACGCCTGGGACCATGGAGCCGGGTCACATCACCGTGACACCCCGCAGCCCTAGACGACAGAAGGGCCGAGCTCTGAGTACCCACATTCCCGGGGTGCGACACAATGTTGGCTTTATTCATTCTGCGCATTTCAAAGTGTTATCCTTGCTCCTTCATCAGGAGCCCAACCACAAGTTTGGTCCCAGATGAAGGAGCAAGGATAACGCTCCTAAACGCATAGAATGAAAAAAACACTATTGCATGACTCATCACAGTGGTCCTTTTCATCATACAGCTGCTGGATCAATTATCCTTTAGGCAGGGAGACTGGCACTCATTTGCGACTCCTCTGGGTCTGTCCTCCCTCCAGCCACACTGTCCTCCACTCATCCTACTTGAGATCCCGTGCATCTGTCCACTTCCTTTTCCTCCCAGAGCCTGTGTCCTCAGTGCAGGTTCCCCGGGAGCACCCCACACTCTGCTAGTATTTAGAGGGACAGTACGCCTGTTCCCTATTTGGCCTTTCAGCCTGATTGCTGAGAGGCTCAGAGTATATAAGGTACCTTCCCCCTATGGGAGGTGCCTGTGCAACGTTTTCATTCCTTAGGAATATTGCCAGTGTCCTGGTCACTCACCTGTTTAAGCTCTCCGGGACTGCATGGGACTATCCAGATTTCTCTACCGGCTGCAATAGCCTTTCTAAGGATTGCATGGAGCTTCCAGGTTTCTTCCCACAGACAGAGCCAGCATTTCTCAGTCTTCCCAACCCTATGGTTACAGTCTGTACGAGTCGCCGCTCTGGTCCTGTATTCGTGGCATTTAGACCTCCCTGGACTGTGCTGGGATAATCCCTGCATAGTGGTTCCCTTGACGATTGCTCCTCCAGGAGAGTTTGGTTTGGTTTATTTGAAGTCACTCTCCTGTCTCTTGCTGTCTCTGATATTCAGCTACAACTACTCCACCAGTGGTCCAGTGAGTTCATTTAAACATCTCCACGCCCATCGGCATAACACCTTCCTTCACATTCCTAATTCTTCCACCTCTCTTTCCTTAAGCCTTTGGTTCTAAGCTGCTTTTTCAAGGATCCCAGTACTTGCCAGTGCCCTGGTCACTCACCTAGAGTGTTCTGCACTAGAAGACTGTTGCCTACTTTGCTCTGCATTATACTTATGTCTCTCTGTTCTCAGAATCCTCTGCTGGCAGTCCGTTATCACTGGATCTCTTAGGATATTCTGTATCCCACTTTGGGCTGTTCAAGCCTCTCCAGGACTGCGTGGGACTATCCAGATTTCTCCACTGGCTGCAATTGGATTTGATGGAGCTTCCAGGATTCTTCCCACAGACAAAACCAGCATTTCTCATTCTTCACAACTCTATTGTTACAGTCTGTACGAGTTGCCCCTCTGGTCCTGGATTCGTGACATTTAGACCTCCCTGTACTGTGCTGGAATAATCCCTGTATAGGGGTTCCCTCGATGGTTGCTCCTCCAAGGGAGTTCGGTGTGGTCTCTTGTTATCTCCGATATTCAGCTACAACTATGGTCCAGTGAGTTCATTTAAACATCTCCACGCCCCTCAGCATAACACCTTCCTTCATATTTCTATTTTTTCCTCTTCCTTGCCAGTCAGTTCAGGAGATGTCTTCGAGGTAAAAAAATATCCTGGCCACGAAGAAGGTTAGAGGTACGACCATTTCAGAATTGATTAAAAGGGTTTTGGTCCTGAGGAGATATTGTGAGAGCTTATTGAGAATATTAATACTCCTCTTCTCAGAAAGAGGTTTATTTCTGGCCTAGAAAAAAGAAGACATAAGGGGGTACTGTAATGCAAGGACCCTGCAGAAGGGTTGCCAGCATACTCTAGCATCTGGTCACCTTGCAGCATCTCTCTCTGTCCCCACTTCTGCCTCCTGCTCCCAAGGCCTACGCACGCCACACAGGTCATTTAGTGCTTGAGTGTGCACACTCCCTGCCTCTTAAAGGGGCTGTGCAAGCACTCTGTATGTATCCCCAGCAAATAGCTGGAGGATACTAGATTTATGAAGCACCCTCTCCCTAAGGGAGTTGCCTGCGCAATGTGATATTACTGCTAGAGACACACTTGCTAGATGTCCACAGTGTATTCACGATACTCTCCAAGCGTGCAACAATAGCAGCGGGTTTATTCAGGAACAATCAGGAACAAAATAATAAGCTTAATAGATCATCAAGAAATCATTTCTGTGTGTGTTCCTCTTTGCATCTGCAGGCAGCTTCCTCTTTCAAAGCCACAGGAATCTCAATACATTTTTCTGACACTAATATATATGTTGTTGATTTATTATATAGATGGACATTAACCCCTGTACTAATAAAGTTTTGCTGATCACACATTATCTTTAGAATCTGACACCTGTGGCAATCTAAGGTATTTGCTACTACACCTTACTTATTTACCTTTTAACCCCTTCACAACCCATGACATTGTACAATGTCATGGGCCGGTAACTGGGGTTTGATGTGAGCTCCGGCGTGGAGCTCACATGAAACACCCGACATCTCAGCTGATTTCATCAGCTGAGATGTCGCACTAACAGCCCAGATCCGATCGGTGCTGTTAACCCTTTGGATCCCACTGGCAATCACTGACAAAGGTGCCGCTGCAGGGAACGCTCTGTTTCCCACCTGCACTGGAGATCCCACGATAATATCATGGGATCTCCGGCACTCACGTAACAGTCCGGGGTCCTGGCTTGACCCTAGAAGCTCCTGTCCATCCACCCAGACCAGCCACCATGCTGCTGCACTGACACAAAGGACGGAGTCATATGCTGAGTACCTCAAACAGGGTACTGGCCTGAGCAGTTGCTCATGTGGGAACTGAACCACAAACCCCCTTTCTATATATACAGAAGACTCACTTGAGAAAGGCTCAACTGGAGCCGAAACGTTGTGTGATACAACCTGTTTTTCACCTTCAAAAATAAAAAACACAAAAAGGATAATCATCTCTCTTCTTTTATTGTGTGCCGGGGATATATTTAAAGACTTTGTGACCCTAGAAGCTGTCATGGAGCACTTCCGGTGAGTGGTTGGCAAGCGCTGCCAACCACTCACCGTCTGCAATTCTGGCAGATACCGATGTGCTGCTGGGGCTGATCCGGTTAGTATTAGGTGATGTTTAATCTATGATTTGTCTCTTTTTCCAGGCCCCAGTCCCTGAACTGAACCCAAACTTTAACATGAACGTCTCAAGGAAGTCTGGCGACCCGGGGTCCGGTAATCACATTGCCAGCTTGGAGGCAAGGCATCCACCAGATGAAGTACACATATAACATATCCCAACCTGGGCCTGTAGGGTAGCTCTAACAGCTGAGGTCAGGTCAGTTGCTGACGTCAGTAGGGGTCCCCTAGATATGCCGGTGCAAGGGGCAGAGCTAGTCAGTTCCTGTCAGGAGAGCTGAGGTGACAGTTGAGGAGAGCAGAAGGAGGAGAGGAAAGTGATCTTGGGGACAGGAGCTGTGTTATGCCGGTCCAAGGAAACTGACAGTTTGTGGAGCCCATAGCGAGGGCCTGAGGAGGAGAGAAGGAAGATCTGGGAGTGGTAATAGTGCCAGCAAGCCCAGAATTAAGTATAGTACGGTCACCGGAGACCGACATCGTAAGGGATTATACACCCAGCGGCCAAATCCAGAGAACGGATAGTTATACACCGCCCCATTCACTGTAAAGCTAAAGAGACACAGCCGCACTACAGAGCCCAGGAGAGCTAAGTAGAAATACAGCCAAGAGAAGGGTTCACGCTGCTTGTCCTACAGCTAGTACAGAACAGAGAGGGTCATAGCATTGCTTTATGCAGCCAGGGCCCAACGGATACAATCTAAAAGGAAAGCCTCAGGACTTGCCTGGCGTTGAAAGCCTAAAATTACCTCCAAGCTCCGGACCCCGTGAACTTTAGAAAACAGTACCCGGTACTACCTGAGTTCCACCATTAAAGGTAAAAAAAAGACTGTTACTCTTGTGTCTCCACATCATTGATTGAGCTATTTCCTGCATCCCCTTCAACACCAATAACAATTATTATCACCAGCTCAGGGATCATCCTAGCCCTACCTGTGGAGGGTTTATCATCCTGCTGTATCCCAACATCATCCCCTGAAGTTGAGATAGGCAGCGGTGGTCATATCTGGCCGCATCCCACAGGTGGTGTCACTGACAAACTCTTATTTGTATTTTTATTTTTTCCCTTTTTAATTACGGTCCATCCAGGGCCACGGAACCGGTCTACGGTCACCACCGTGACATCCCCTGTAACCAGAGAATAAGGACCGGTCCTGAGTCACCCATATCCCTGAAGGCGATACAGAAGCCTGTGTTCAGGGTCTGTGCCCGAACACTAGGTGTTCGGTACGGACTCCAAACTTTACAGTTTGGGTTCGCCCATCCCAACTAGCAACTAAACACTTAGAGACAGGAATAAGGTTGTTGCACTAAACATTTTCCAACATCCCCACTCAATAACTACTTATCCTGTTATCCTTGTCCGATTGCGGTTCTGAAGTCCTCAAACTTGGCTCTTGACAATGGCTTTGTCATACCATCAGCTATCATCTTTTTTCAGACTCACAATAAACAAACTCATGTATTCCACGTTCCACTAAATCATGTAAGTGGTGATGTTTTACATCAATGTGCTTAGTCCTTACACTAATCTTTTCACTGCTGGCAAGTTAGTTGATCTAATGGCTTCCCAAAGTTGTTTCAACCAAATTACTTCTTTACTGGCATGAGCAGCAGACATATATTCTGCTTCTATACTTATTTTCTGCTGGACCAAGAAATTTAAGTTTCTCTTAATTTGAACAAGTAACCACTTGTTGATTTCCGATCACTTGAATCTCCAGCCCAATCTGCATCCATATACCTTCTGAGAGTCAGATCTAGATATCTTGAGATTTAGCCTCTGAGTTTCTGTAACATATTAAAAACTGTCTTATTTGCATTCCAGTGTCTTTGGCGTGGCTTGCTTACACATTGGCAGAGAATTACGACGGTGATTGTGATATACGTACAAGTTGTAGTTGCTATGTACAGAAGTGCCTCCACTACTTGTCTGTAACTCACATTGCTGGATAGCAGATCTTCTTCCCCTTCCAACTTGAAGTAGGACCGATCCATTGGTGTTGACCTTACATCCAATAGCTCGTTTTCATTGTGGTAGCTCAGTAAGCTCCCATGTCTTCAGTTGGTGAAGGGATTCCATCTCTTCATTAGCGGCATTTATCCATTTCTGTTTCTTGTAGATAGGCAGTTTTTGCATCTCTTGCCATGACTGTGGCTCTGTCTCAGGAAGTGTTCTGATAATATAAGAAAGGTGTTTAGATGTGATACCTTTGTTTGGCCTTTCTGATCTTCTGACTGGAGGTGGATGTGGTTCTGTGTCTTCCTTGGTGGCTTCAGAGCTTATCCAGACTTCAGTGTTCTCATTTTCGGTGTCTGGATTTGGTGATTGAGATTCTTGTTCTTGCTTCTTTGGTTGAATAACTGGTGTAACTTCATGAAATTTGAGTGATGCAGAGTTCTAATCAATCACTACATCTCTGCTGATTGTCACTGAGTTGGTCTCTGGGTGCATGATTCTGTTCCCCTTTTGAGTTTCGCTATAGCCCACTAGCATACCTTGCTTTGCATGTGATTCCCACTTGGAACATTTTTCTTTGGGAACATACATAAAAGTTGACCTTACAAGTATCCTGAGGCATCTTGCAGTTCCATAGCTTATATGGAGTTTTATTTGTGGCCTAACCTGGCAGTCTTGAAGATTGCAAGCTGTCACGATGACTTCTCTCCAATATGTTGTAGATAGATTTGCATCAAACAACATACTTCATCCACTTTCCAGAGAGTGTGGTTCGTTCTGCAGTGCAATTTTGTTTTAGGTTGTCTGGAATGGTAGTCTGGAGCATGACTCCATTCTTTTTCAAAATGGTTTGCATCTTACCACTTGTATATTCAGTTCTATTATCTGCACACAGGGCTTTTGTCATTTTCCAAACTTGTTAAAAACTACGGCAAGATATTTTTCAAGTTTCAGTGAAACGTCATTGTTATTGTGAAGCAGGTAGGCATCTGTGTATCTGGAAAAGTCATCAATAAATGTGAGAAAATATCTCTTCTTGCTAGGAGTTTCAACACTCATTGGACCAGATACATCTGTATGTATCAAATCCAATGGCTGTGCAGATCTTGTGGTGCTTATTTTAGAAAAGGATTTTCTGGATATTTTCCCTTTAAGATGGCTAGTGCACTTCATCTTTTGGCTACACTGGTAATCTCAATGCCATTAGCAAGTTGAGCTAGCTTCTTTACTGCTTCTGGGTCTCGGTGCCCAAGATGTCTGAATAAGGTTTTCATGGAGATCTTGTCTTGCACTGTACACACTTTCTTTGCATTTTAGCTGATAAAGTCAGTGCTTTTTTTGTGGGGGTACATACCGGTACACCGTACCAGAAAATCTGAAGATCGGCAGTACATACCAGTACGGCGTACCGGAAAATCTAAAGAGCAGGCAGCACTGACCTGCTGTGTCACTCACAGGCTGTGTGTAGTACAGTTTCCCTCAGCGCCGGAGGACCTGCGATGATGTCACATACATGTGACTCGGGTGGGCGGAGTTTTGCCCAGAGGAAAAGAAGATGGAGGAGGACGACTAATGCAGGCTGCAGTGCAAGGTATGTGACAACAGCACTGACAGACTGTCAGTGACAGTGACTGTGATGAGTGCAGAGGGCGGCAGGCTGTGCAGGGGGAGAGGATGCAGGGGGGATAGAGATCAGGACAGGCAGGGTATGGAGAAATTGAGATAAGAGGGATGGAGGATGGAGAGATCAGGGGGATCGAGGATGGAAGGAGCAGGGGGATGGAGGATGAATTGAAAGGACTCGGAGCAGGGGGATGGAGAGACCAGGGGGATGAAAAATGGAGGGAGCAGGAGGATGGAGGGAACAGGGGGATGAAGGATGAAAGGAGCAGGGGAATAGAGGATGGAAGGAGCAGGGGGCTGGAGGATGGAAGGAGCAGGGGGATGGAGGGAACAGGGGGATGAAGGATGAAATGAGCAGGGGAATAGAGGATGGAAGGAGCAGGGGGAGGGAGGATGGAAGGAGCAGGGGGATGGAGGATGGAGGGAGCGTTGGATGGAGGGAACAGGGGGATGGAGAGATCAGAGGGATTGAGGATGGAGGGCACAGAGGGATGGGGAGATCAGGTGGATGGAGGATGGAGAGACCTGGAGGATGGAGGGATCAGGTGGATGAGAGAGCAGGGGGATGGAGGATGGGGAGACCAGGGGGATGAGGATAGAGACCAAGGGATAGAAGATGGAGACACCAGGGGGATGGAGAATGGAGGGAGCATGGGGATGGAGGATGGAGGGAACAGGGGGATAAAGGATGAAAGGAGCAGGGGAATGGTGGATGGAACAAGCAGTGGGATGGAGGATGAAAGGAGCAGGGGGATGGAGGATGGAGAGACCAGGGGGATGGAGAATGGACGGTGCAGGAGAATGAAGGGAACAGGAGGATGGAGAGATCAGAGGGATTGAGGATGGAGGGTGCAGAGGGATGAAAATCTGAATTACATAGCTTTGGATTGAAATTGGCATATAGGCCACAGAAGTGAATGACGAGAGGTAGGGCTGCACCCCTCCCCCACTTCTCAAGCCCGGCTGGCGCCTGACAGCAACCCCCCTCCCCGCTCTCGCCTCAGGTATGCGTACCAGGAAATGTTTTTTTTACAAAAAAAGCACTGGATAAGGTTAATCTTGGATTTTTCCTCCTGCAAGAGTGTGATCCTTCTTTCAGATGATGCAATTGTCATCTTTAAAAGTAACATTTCCCTTTTTTGTGAGCTTCTTTACTGATAGAAGATTGCTTTCAAGACTGGGGACATAGAGGACATAATTTACTGGGATCTTTCTGCTTTATGCTAAGGAAACTAGACAGTGGAGGTAGCTGTGGAGACATGGGGGTCAGTGGGTGCTCTCATCTGCTGGCCCAGACATTTTTAGAAATAAAAAGAAAAAATAGAGTTGCGCCACCTGTGGACCTCTCCTGTCTTTAAAGCGGTCGTATTATAAGCAAACTAACCTTTAAAGGTTGTGCCCGATCCGCACAACCAGATTGTGAGCGTAGTTTTGTGGCTCAGGCTACCAGCCTTGGATCTGTAGTGCTCCTGTGTTCTCAATCACCTCTGCTCCTGGCCTCGTGCTGTCCACACTCTCTCTCCAGGGTTAGGTCAGGAAACACCAGGTTGATCCATTAACCCTATCCCTCCTGCAGCTCTGTCACCGCTTTCCACAATGGAATTAGATTAATAGAATTCAAATAGAATATGCGGTTCTAAGGTAGAGCGCAGGTATGAGACGGGATACTTTAATATTTATCTCCGTAACTTTATTCATAAAAAGCTCCAGACCACAACATGTTTCGACGTACAGACGTCTTCCTCAAGCTTGAGGAAGACGTCTGTACGTCGAAAAATGTTGTGGTCTGGAGCTTTTTATGAATAAAGTTACGGAGATAAATATTAAAGTATCCCGTCTCATACCTGCGCTCTACCTTAGAACCGCATATTCTATTTGAATTCTTTTAATCTAGACATTTATAGAAAGACATGGACCAGGGCTCATCCCAACTGAGCATCTGAGCTCCTTACTCATGGGTGGAACACTACTCAGGTGAGGGAACCACAATATTAAGGCTTTATTGGATCCCCAAACAGTTAACAGCATATAACACATAACCAGCAAAATACAAAATGTAACAAGCAACAGTTTCTCACCCTTCCGCTGGCTCACCAGGGATTAGCATATTTGTGCCTCAGAGCATCCAGGGCTACTTACTCCCAACCAGCAGCACCCCGCTTTAGGCGGGCACCAACCGAGAAAGGAATAATGCCGGATTTAGGAAGTTGAGCTAGCACAGTAAAGTCTGTAGCTAGGTGACTGGATTGTCTTAACCTGTGTTGCTTCCTTATGTGGTCTTTGATATCACAGCCGAATCCTAACATTCGATGCTGAAGTCCATGTGGTAATATAATCTAGGTTCTGATTCCCTTGATCGGAACCGAAGTGCCTGGGCCTGGGATTATAGCCTGCCAATCAGATCCGTAAATCCTAGATTAGCAGCATGTATCAAGTCTCGTGCACCTATAGTCGGGTCTGAAATCCCTAGACTGAGGCCACAAAACAAATCAATCTGGTTAATAATCAGGTCTGCTTATATCCCCTCAGACCACGCAATTCAAACATTGGGAACTTCACGATTGGTTTACTAAGATTGTGCTATCATTGGCTAGATTTCAAGCCACATACATAATATCTCTAGTAGTATTGCATTGCTGGCAAGGGAGACTCAAAGACAGATAATTTACATAGAATCTAGCAGTACACATAGTAATACAATGGACGGTTAGCATAATTAAGTTCTGAGACTATGACCTTTTCTGACAAAGGGGTGAGATAATTACATTACAAACATTAAACACTAGCAGGCTCCTAAAAGTCTTAGGGTGCAGTCAGACATAACGATCGCTCCAACGATCCCGACAGCGATAACGACCTGCCGGGATCGCTGGAGCGTCGTTACCTGATCGCTGGGGAGCTGTCAAACAGGCAGATCTCCCCAGCGATCAGGCCCTGGGAGACAAGCGGCTGCGGAGCAGAGAGCCCCCTCCCCTGTGCCCGGTCCTCCTCCTCCTCCTCCTCCTCCCCCGGTACCTTCAGGTTGATCGCCGGTAGCTCCATGTCTGCTGCGCGGAGTCCAACGATCGCTGCGTCACGTGACCTTCTCCCCCGGCCGGAGGGTGGAGGAGCCAGGCGGGGTCACGTGGTGCACACTGCGGTCATGTGACTCTCCGGCCGTTGCTAGGTGACGGCGTCCTGCAGGATGATCCTGTGTGATGGAGCTGAGGAGAGTTCCCAGCCTGAACCCCTGAGACACCTCCCACATCGCTCCCTGCTTAGCGCTGAGTTATAGGCAGCGCTAAGCAGGGAGAACGCAGGTAACTATGATAAACACCGGGTATCCAGGCAGCGCGCGCTGCCTAGATACCCGGTGTTTACCATAGTAACCAGCTCTGTGAAGTCACAGATCGCTGGTTTCTCGCTGTCACACGCAGCGATGCGTGCTGACCAGCAGGAAACCAACGATCAAAAAATGACCCGCAGCACTTTGCAGCGATCAGCGACCTCACAGCAGGGGCCTGATCGCTGCAAAGTGTCACACAGAACGATATCGCTGGAGAGATCGTTGTAACGTCACAGTTACAACGATCTCGCTAACAATATCGTTATGTGTGACTGGGGCTTTAGGGAAAATGAGTAGCTTATCATAAGTAACTAAACAAAATACAAATATTGTCTGGCTACATAAGAAACTATCCGATGTTATACATTAAAAGAGTCCATGTCATCACAGTAGCCATCTCCTAGTCCTTCTGAAGACTTATAGTGACCATTAGCTAAGATTACCTTTTCTGACTTGCTTTTATTAAGGTCAGAGAAGAAATCCTTATTTGTCATATGGCTGCTTGTACCAGAATCTATAAACCATATATGCTTTGTAGACGGGCCTGTATTGGCACTAAATGCAGCTTTAACACATGCAGAATCTTCTTTACTGCTGTTGTAACCCTTTAATGCTTTTTAAGCTGACTCATTCTAGCTTTCCAAATTCTGCAGTCTGCTTTTAGGTGGCTGGACATTTTATAGACAAATCATTCACGTGTTTCTCTTAGATTGCTTTTATATTTAGAGAAGTCCTGCGTCTTTAATGCTGTTTCTGCTCTAGATTCATTACTGCTGCTTACATTCTCTGTTTTTCTCTGTACTCATCTACAAGTTAGTCTTTAACATACTCTACAGTAGTATGAGCTCACCATATAGCCATGCATCTAGTGCTTTTTTTTACCCCTTGCATCTAGCAGATGGCTGCAGATTCCCCCAGGAGGTGACACATGCGTCAAGACACCGGTGCACAGCCCCCTGCAACCCATAACATGGGGGCGGTTTGTGGCAACCAGGCGACCAGCCATGCTAACAAGGAGGGGGCTGGTGGTGAATGCAGACACATGGACTCCAATAGTGGAGTCCATGTGTCTGCATTCACCACCAGCCCCCTCGTTAGCATGGCTGGTCGCCTGGTTGCCACAAACCGCCCCCATGTTATGGGTTGCAGGGGGCTGTGCACCGGTGTCTTGACGCATGTGTCACTTCCTGGGGGAATCTGCAGCCATCTGCTAGATGCAAGGGGTAAAATAAAGTGACCATTTTTGGTGAGTTTTTTCAATATAATATTTAGTACCTATTCGGTGATTTTTGTTTAATGTATCTAGTGCAGTCACAAGTGTGTCGTAACTTTCTGGAAGGCCATTTAGTAGAATTGCAGCAACATGAAAATATTTAATTACTTCTCCAATCCCCATTTGGGGATCCACAATCTCTAGGGTTTTTCTTATATAGTCCTGCATATTCTAGCCATCACTTAGCTTAGACTGGTACAGCTTTTTCACGACATAAAGTTTGTTGCTGAGATTTGATCTTTCATGCACTTTCTGTAACTCATCCCACATCTTCTTTGCAGTTGCACATTTGCATATATATGCACAATCTGATTATCATCTACACGGAGGGAGATAGTGCTTTGTGCTTTCTGATCCTTCACTAGCCAATCATCTGGTAATCGGTAATGCATTTGTTCCTGAATGTATTTCCACGTACCTTCTCTTATTGGCAGAATCTTCACCTTGAATTTTCAGGGCTGGTAGTTCTGGTGAGTCAAGCTTGGCACTGTGAACTTAACAGGATTGCTGCTAGTGGACATTTTCTCTGTTGTTCTGAGCTGCTTTTTGCATTACTCTGGGCTTGGACTTCTTTGGGCTACCGCGTTACACTGGGCCCATAACCTGTTGGCATCGGATTATTCACAATACTCTACAAGACTGTAACAATAGCAGCTGTTTTATTCAGGAACAATCAGGAACAAAATAATAAGCTTAATAAATCAGCAAGAAATCATTTCTGTGTGTGTCTCTCTCTCTACATCTGCAGACAGCTTCCTCTCTCATAGACACAGGAATTTGAATGCAGTCAAATGCTCTTCCTGTGTGACCTTCTGATTTTTTTTTTTTTTTTTAAACAATAGCATCCAAACCTAGCTACTAAACACTCATAGACAGGAATGGAGTTGTTGCACTAAACCAGAGGTGTAACTAGCTTTTCTGGCACCCGGGGCAAGGATTTATTTTGGTGCCCCCCCCCATCACACCCGCCACCGCCAATTTTTATTTGATGAGGCATAGTGTGCTGCCTGATGTATACATGTATATACAGTTAGGGCCAGAAATATTTGGACAGTGACACAAGTTTTGTTATTTTAGCTGTTTACAAAAACATGTTCAGAAATACAATTATATATATAATATGGGCTGAAAGTGCACACTCCCAGCTGCAATATAAGAGTTTCCACATCCAAATCGGAGAAAGGGTTAAGGAATCATAGCTCTGTAATGCATAGCCTCCTCTTTTTCAAGGGACCAAAAGTAATTGGACAATGGACTCTAAGGGCTGCAATTAACTCTGAAGGCGTCTCCCTCGTTAACCTGTAATCAATGAAGTAGTTAAAAGGTCAGGGGTGGATTCCAGGTGTGTGGTTTTGCATTTGGAAGCTGTTGCTGTGACCAGACAACATGCGGTCAAAGGAACTCTCAATTGAGGTGAAGCAGAACATCCTGAGGCTGAAAAAAAAGAAAAAAACCATCAGAGAGATAGCAGACATGCTTGGAGTAGCAAAATCAACAGTTGGGTACATTCTGAGAAAAAAGGAATTGACTGGTGAGCTTGGGAACTCTAAAAGGCCTGGGCGTCCACGGATGACAACAGTGGTGGATGATCGCCGCATACTTTATTTGGTGAAGAAGAACCCATTCACAACATCAACTGAAGTCCAGAACACTCTCAGTGAAGTAGGTGTATCTGTCTCTAAGTCAACAGTAAAGAGAAGACTCCATGACAGTAAATACAAAGGGTTCACATCTAGATGCAAACCATTCATCAGTTCCAAAAATAGACAGGCCAGAGTTAAATTTGCAGAAAAACACCTCAAGAAGCCAGCTCAGTTCTGGAAAAGTATTCTATGGACAGATGAGACAAAGATCAACCTGTACCAGAATGATGGGAAGAAAAAAGTTTGGAGAAGAAAGGGAACGGCACATGATCCAAGGCACACCACATCCTCTGTAAAACATGGTGGAGGCAACGTGATGGCATGGGCATGCATGGCTTTCAATGGCACTGGGTCACTTGTGTTTATTGATGACATAACAGCAGACAAGAGTAGCCGGATGAATTCTGAAGTGTACCGGGATATACTTTCAGCCCAGATTC